>JARDUL010010795.1:499-13310 GCA_030265205.1 Dirona pellucida | reverse complement strand
CACTAGTACACATGGCCTAATACAGAGCTGGAAAATCTATGGATCAAGATTTTTAAGGCAAGCAGGGGATCAGCCCAATACCAAATGATATTACTGTTGTCAGAATTTTAGTAGTTGTTGTGATTCACATTCTATTTCCATGGCCTATTTATTGTTGTGTTTTTATGCTCCCAGGAGAATTAGGACTTTGAATGACCCATGTTCAGAATTAAATAAATGATAAATAAATTCCCTTTTATTCCTCCCCGGGGGAAATTTGTCTTTTGGGTCTATTCCAAGGGTGCCACAGTACAGCACCGCAAAGCGGGATTACGGTGTTGAGAAAAAATCCAGTGCTTCCACCGGGATTCGACCCTGCGACCTCTCGAACGAAAGAAAAGTGTCTAAGCCGCTACGCCACCGGCTCTAGATCTAGACTTGACAAGTCTTTCAGCCGGTACTTGTAGTGCAGGGATGAGGTCTACCCATACCCATCATCTTAACTTAAAATTGGTCTTATTTGACCAAATAAACTATTATTTATTTTTGTAATTTATTTATTATTATTATGACAAAAACTTAAATTGAATTGAACTATTTTTGTTGTCCTCAGCATCCAAAGAAAATGTCTAGTGGGAAATTCCAGCTGGCCAAAAGGCTTCATGGCACTGAGAAAAATGTGTGGTAGGTACACCCAGAATTGATTATAGTTATAAATAGTAATACAGTGGAACCCCTCAATTAAGACTGCCTAAAATTTAATCGGAAGTTCTTTTTTTTAATTATTGAGGGGTGGTCTTAATTGAAGGGCTCTATATCTAGATACCCCTCCCTCCCACCCACCAGCTGTTTTGCACTGTCAATCATTGAAGCTTATTTACATATGAACTCTATATAAATATATATATATTTATTGATATTATGCCTGGTTTCAGCATATACTGCCGTGTCTCTTTAGATATATAATTATATATGTCTGCCTTGCTAGGTGGGTATATTAAAAGAATGAAAGGCAGATTGACTCGCTACCACTGGTCTACGCCACTTTCCCTTCAGTGCCTGAATTCTCCATATTCATTTATGGTAAAATTAATCATGAGGGTGAAAAATGAAAGGTTTCATGGTGTTACAAGTAATTGGGGAATTTTGAGATTGAAGCCTTGGCACTTGGGGCCAATTTTTACCTTAGAAAATAATAAAAATATCCATCATGTCATTGTCATAATAGTATAAGATAAATAGGAACTTTTGAAATCGCTATAAAAAGTTAACCTTTCTAAATACTTATTCTCACTTAGCTGGAAATAATTTCAAAATTTATTATTAATAAAGTGCAAGATAATTGGTAAATTTGAATTATTAGCAGCTTTAAGGTTAATGTAAAGATTCAGCTGTGGCGTCATCCTAGGTAGTGTTTGTGTTATAGTTGGATGGGAAGGACGCTTTTGTTTACGTTGGGTTGCTTTACTCCTGATCCATGATATTACAGTCTGACACTCTACCAACTGAGTTACCAGTCCTCCCCATATAACTATAACACATATACTACATAGAATGACACCACGGCTGAATCTTTATATCAATATCAAAGCTGCTGACATATATATTGAAATAAGCCACAGGTGAGCTCGTTATATGAAACCAATCAATGAGCCATGTTTACAGTCACAGATGCTTGTGACAGCTTGAATGAAATGGTGACAATAAAACGTTATATTCTCTATATCTGTCTGTTCCTTTGCTTTACTCCTGATCCATGATATTATGTCAAAATATAAATCATTATCTTGCTCTATATAATAATAATAATAAATTTTGAAATTATTCCAGCTAGGTGAGAAATTTATTATTATAAAGTGTAAGATAATGATTTATATTTTGACACAATATCATGGATCAGGAGTAAAACAATGCAACAGACAGATATAACAGAATATAACGTTATCTTGTGACCATTTCATTCAAGCTGTCACAAACATCTGTGACTGTAATCATGGCTCATTGATTGGTTTCATATAACGAGCTCACCTGTGGCTTATTTTAATTGTCATTAGCTTTGATGTTATTATAAAGATTCAGCCGTGGTGTCATCCTATGTAGTATATATGTGTTATAGTTATAGCTGTATGGGGAGGACTGGTAGCCATGGTGTCATCCTATGTAGTATATATGTGTTATAGTTATAGCTGTATGGCGAGGACTGGTAGCCGTGGTGTCATCCTATGTAGTATATGTGTTATAGTTATAGCTGTATGGGGAGGACTGGTAGCCATGGTGTCATCCTATGTAGTATATGTGTTATAGTTATATAGCTGTATGGGGAGGACTGGTAGCCGTGGTGTCATCCTATGTAGTATATGTGTTATAGTTATATAGCTGTATGGGGAGGACTGGTAGCCATGGTGTCATCCTATGTAGTATATTTGTTAAAGTTATAGCTGTATGGGGAGGACTGGTAACTCAGTTGGTATAGCGTCACACTGCCACGCAGGTGACCCGAGTTTGAATCCCAGTCCGGGCAGAAATTGATATGGTCCTCCCTGTCCACCCAGCAGGGAAATGGGTAGCTAAGTCTAATCTATTCGGATCCGGCGGAAGTAAAGTGGGCGTGGAAAGCAATGGCAAACTACTACATTATGCCGTATGCCTAATTACTATTCAAGTCTCTACTCTTGGATATCCTACGCTCTGTTGAGTATGGGAACTTTACTTTTATAGTTGTGTGGATTTGACCTAGTCGCATGGCTGAGCAGGGCTGTACTCACCCCAATTGTTGTCCAGCCCTTAATTAGGGATTTAGATATGAATATGCAAATCATATCCCAGTCACTTCGTTGGTTTTCTTCGGCAAGAAACTTGACTTCAATTGCCTCACTCGACCCAGGGGTAGAACTGGGTACCAGCTTGCAGCTGGGGAAATAATCTGTGATATATAGACTAGCGTCCTATCCAGAAGGGTGACATATTGTCACTCACCTCACCGGGATGAGCACCGGCTCTATGGGCCTCAAAGCTCGAAAGGACTTTACTTATGAATATACATGTACTTATATGTGAATGTAAATGGTGAATTTATATATAGCGCTCAACTTCCACCCAGGAGTGCCCAGTGACACTTTACAATGTCATTATTATATAAAAACAAGGCATGGGTAATAAGATTAAAAAAGTACAAAATACAATTAAAACCATTGAGTGCAATTGATGGTGAAAAATAAAGTAAAATATACAATCAGTAAACCAAGTTTCAAAAACACTGGCGAAAAAAAAATCTGTTAAAAAATAAAATTTTAAAGATATAGAAGTTTTGACTCGATCTAGTTTAAAAACTAATTTTGTTCCATAAGATGGGAGCTGATGTATTAAAAAGAAATTAGAACTACTGCACCTAACACATATCAACAAGGCATGTGATGATCTCAGCGATGGGCCTGGTTTGTGTAATTCCAAAAGTTCATCTAAATAAATAATTTATATAGCACTTATTCACGATCATCACCATGCTCTAAGCGCTTTACAGTAGCACATTTTCTCTGGGAAAGTAACAGAACACATAATACGCCACCTGTGGACAATGCAAGGATTCTGCACAATATTAACAGCATCACCAGATCAAAACCACTTGTAAGTGCGAGCGCATCAGATTCACACAGTCAGATCTAGCACAGTTGCCTCTTTGGTAAAATTTCCACAGTTTCTATAGCTGTTGGGTGAATACCTGTACTACTAGTGGGGCACAGACTTGGACTTAACCTCGAACCAAAGGCGAGTGGCTTAGCCACTGCGCCACCGACTCCTTATTATACCCATTAGATTACTTTTAAATGTTTAAATCGGTGTTGTAGAATATTTTAATGACTTCTTGTATGAACTGGCTCCCGGTGGGCTCTTCATCATGTTTAAAAAAAAAAAAGAAAGTTTAATACATTGTGTTTCTATTTTTCCCCAGGGTGGACATTTCCAAGCTAGCGATGGAACACAAGGCTCTCAATCTGGGCCAGGGGTTCCCTGACTTCATGGCGCCCCAGTCGGTGGTAAGATGCCTACAGGAGGTAGCAGCCAATCCAGACAAAGCCGTTCACCAGTACGCAAGAAGCTTTGTAAGCTGTGCTTTTGCTTTGACATTGTCACATGAAACAGTCTTCTTCTATTCTTATAGTTAAATATTCTTGACCTTTTTTAGGACCTGCACCTGTATTCATATTCACCACAGTCCCCTTACGTAAACTGTTAGCACATTTTGGCATAATCTTATTTGACATCCTTCAACATTGAATTATACTCAAAACATGACGAAGAAGTTATCGTGATTCACTACGTGCACAAATATCTTATCTATCAGTTAACGTAAGGACTGTGAATACGCCCCCTTCTATCCACAAATGTTTTGATCTGTATTATAATGATTTTGTTGCATCTGATGAAGAGGGAAGAATGAATCTCCATCTAAAGGTCGCTCTCTTTTTCTGTCTTGCCATTCTCGCTTCCTTCGTGAAGAAGGAAAAATGAAAAAGGAAGCCCTATCTAAAGTCGGCCTAATGTTTTTAAGTATAAAATTGTGCCAAAATGTGTTAAGAGTTAACGTATGGTCTGTGTATACTGGTGCAGGTGACAATAATGTTTCTTTTCTTTAAATTTTTTAAATTTTTTTTTCATCTCGAAGGGCTTGCCTCGTCTGGTGCAGGCCATCAGCAAGCTGTATGAACCTTACCTGAACCGACTAGTGGACCCCATGACAGAGGTGTTGGTGACTGTGGGCGCTTACGGATCTCTGTTCTGTGTCATTCAAGGCTTGGTGAATCCAGGAGATGAGGTGAGTGGGAGTGGCCTGTGACAATAGGACAAGATCGTTAGAAGGTTTTCCCCAGCAACTTGACCTTGCTATTCGGGAAGTACCGAAAACAAATCATGAGATTCCTTATTCACCATTGGAAAGTTGTTTGTCACAGTCCTTTTTTGCTCACAATAGAATGACCTTGGGGAAATGGAAAATCCATCCAACGGTTTTGATCTATTTGGGGCGTGGCCTGTATATGAGAAGGCATGGTTTTTTGGGGTTGAAGTTTTTTAATTTTTATTGTTGTTGTTGGTTGGTTGTTTTTTTTGCATGTGGTTTATTTGATATAGATTTTAATCATAAACCGTGAGGCACTAAAGAACAACTTCTGTAGTAGTGTTTGTGGTCGTGACAGAAAAAGCCATATAAAGTAGACATCGAAAGTGAAGAAGAAGAAGAAGAAGAAGAAGAAGAAGAAGAAAAAGAAGAAAAAGAAGAAGAATGATAAGCCCTATTAGTATTGCCACTCAGCCAAATACAAACTCTCTTTTCTAATGTGGCTCTGCCTGCAGCCAGCGTTGTCAAAGCGTCGGCACGCCATTATGATGATGTGGCAGTTTAGGGCTACGTCTAAAAAAATCTGTTACAGCTCTATTATTAATCATAATCATCAAAAGTAATGTTTCCCAAAAACGTAATGATTTATCGTCTTAAAAGTATTATTGTTTACACTTTTCAAGATTTGGTCGTATTCAGAAAGTTATTTGAATTCCAGCAAATTGAGAAATTACAGAGTAAAAATGCAAACTGCACACTTCCCTGGATGTATGATCCAATTTTGAATTAAAAACTCTATATAATATATTTCTTGTTTGTTTTAATTGGGAGCAACCCATGAAAACAATCTATCAACATATATAATATGATAGAGAATACATTGTGTTAAATTCAGTTCTATTTTCGCACCTATGTGCCGTTTTGATGACTTCACTGTGTGGAAAACAAAACTTTTGATGAAGAATTTACTTTAAGATCAATAAACATAATACTATTATTATTATTATTATTATTATTATTATTATTATTATTATTATTATTATCATCATTATTTATTAATTTTTGAAAATGATTGAACCCCCAGGTCATCATCATCGAGCCGTTCTTCGACTGCTACCAACCCATGGTGACTGTGGCCGGGGGGGTTCCTGTCTTTATACCACTCAGACCGGTAAGTAATTAGATAAGATAAGGAGGTCAAGTATTAGTGGTGGCAAAACGCTCTGTTTAAACACATGACACATCAAAATTACTGGTATAATGTATTAATTCATGCATTCATTCATACATACACGTAACATGCAAGTGATTCGTATGATATTCTCAACCATAGAAATCTGGATTTGGTCTGGGCACCTGATACTCTCATGCATTCATACATACAGACATACAGACATACATACATACACACATATATATACATACTTACTTACATACACACATACAGACATACACACAGACAGACATACATACATACATGCATACATGCATACTTAATTACATACATACATACAAACATACATACAAACATACATACATACATACATACATACATGCAGGGGAGGGGGGGGGGTTAGTCGCATCATTTCCAGAAGCTAATATGATGCTCTAAAGGGGATGGAAGAAACCCAGAGAATGGTATGGCATATTTCAATTGTGTAGCCTTTGACATTGGGATCTCTTTCATCTTCTTTTTTATTTCTTCACCCTATTGTGTTATAAGGGGTGGTGGCATAGCTCAGTGGTAGTGAGTCAGTCTGCTTTTGACGGCAAGGCGGTGATGTCATTGCAGGCATGCATTTGATCCCCCCCCCCCCCCCCTTTTCGACAATTTGTTTTCTTCTTTCTTGTTTTGTTGTCTCTCACTGGCACTGTAACATTTTCATGCTATCATCTATGTCATAAGGGCTAGTGTTTCAGACGTCCAAATCCTAATGATCCAGCAGTGTAACGAAAATTAATTTCCACACATATCCATCTCCATCTCCCCAGACCAAAGACGGACCAGTGACGTCCAGCGCCGATTGGAAATTGGACCCAGAGGAACTGGCCAGTAAATTCACAGACAAAACCAAACTGATCATCCTGAACACTCCAAACAACCCGTGTGGGAAGGTGAGCTTCCAAGGCACAAGGGGCTGGTTGGCAATGTAGATTGGCGTAAGATATATCGACAAGTCATATTGTGGATTGGAGGAGGTGAGGTGGCCTAGTGGTTAGGACAGCGGACTCTCATGGCGAAGGTCATGGGTTCAAATCCTATCTCAGTCACCTTACTGTTTTTATTTAGGCAAGAAAGTTTACTCCAATTGTCTCACTCGACCCAGGAGTAAAAATAGGTACCAGCTTACATCTGGGGAATTAATCTGCGATAGACCAGCGTCCTATTCAGAAGGGTGACGTATTGTCACTCTGTCCGCTTCACGCTTTGGAAACCGGGATAAGCACCGGCTCTATTATGGGTCTCAAGGCTCTAAAGGACTTTACGTTATCATGGATTGTAATTATTTCAGATTTCAGCCATATTTTCCGATTTGTTAGTTATAGTCGTCTCTGCCAAAAAGCTTGGTCTGCAGTGGACAACAACAAAAATCTTGCTTTTTGAAAATAATATAACGACTCCTGTTTTCTTTCTTTTCTTTTTTCTTTTTAAAAAAATGGTTTTTGTATTTATTTCTTCTTTTTGTATTTTTAATTATTTACAAGAATTTTCTCTTTGAAAGCAACAGATTTAAGATAGACCCATAAAAACTTGTTGCATTTAGGCAAAGTCAAGCCAGCGGTTGTTGTGTTTAGAAGAAAGGATAACTAACGCTATAAGAATTATGATGAATCTTGCATTTTAGTGGCATGTAATTTGACAGGGACTACTGCATTCGTAATCAGAGAAAACTTGAAAAATATACTTACATCCCTATGTCTCGTTCACTATGATTTTTTAAATTGTCTTCGCACTGTTTTCTGGTTGTTGTTTTTTTGTTTTGTTCTTTGAAGGGGGGGGGGGGGAGTGTTAGAAATTTTTTATTGACTATTTACACTTTAGAGAAACAGCACAGTGATGTTTTTGTACCACCTGGTTTCGGCTATCGACTTCCTGGGCATATTTAAATACAAATATCTCAGCATATTATGTTATACTGGTTTATACAAAAAAATTATACCAACCATTCCTGATGTATTACTCAACCTTTTGACGCTCGTCATGAACCATTGCAGACGTTGGTTTCAGTAAATAAATTAAATTAAAAAATAAATTCCCTTTATTTATCCCAGGGGGTAAATTTGTGTTTAGGGTCTATTCTGAGATTAGACCAGAATAACCCAGGCATTAGCAAAATGGGATCAAGGTCTTGAGAGAAAAAACCCCCAGTGTTCCACCGGGATTTGAACCCGCAATGCAACCTCTCTAACCAAAGGCGAGTGACTTAGCTACTGTGCCACTGTCTCCCCATAAATAACCAATTGTTTAATTGTGGATATTGATGAATGACACGGATAAGAACTAGAAACCTATCTCTATCTTTTTTTAAATATTTGGCATACAGGTTTTCACCAGAGAAGAGCTGACCATGATAGGTGACTTGTGTAAGAAACACGACGTGGTGTGTGTAGCAGATGAAGTGTACGAGTGGATGACTTACGACGGCAACAAGCACATCAAAATAGGTGTGTATCTCTTAGGGTTTTTGACATGGACAGTCATATTATAGTCGTGTTTTTGAATCGTTTTGGAGAAATATGGTGCATGCTATTTATATATACAGGGTACATAATACAGGTGAAGACATGATCCATTGATTGTTTCAAGTTTTGATATGATATAATCTTAATTATTTGTTTTTATTTTCTTGGGTTATCGGTTTTGTGGGGGGGGGGGGGGGGTGTTGTTATGACATTAAGAGCCTGCTTATAATCAAGAAAAAAAAGCATCATATAAGTGCTATGTTATCATTAAGGTCGTCATCAATCATTTTATAGTTATCATTATTATTTATTGTGATGTTATTATTATTATTATTATTATTATTATTATTATTGTTATTGTTATTATCATTGTTTTATTATTATTATTGTTATTATTATTATTATTATTATTATTATTATTATTATTATTATCATTGTTATCCTTGTTTATTATTATTATTTCTACATCATGCCTTCTGTTTTTAAATTATTTTCATTATTACATTATTATTAATTACACTAGTCTTATTTAAAAAAATATTTTAAAAAATCTATTTATTCATTTATTTTTTCCAAGTTGCATTTTGATCGTTACAATCATATTTACTTGTTGTTTTTCTGACCCCTCCCCCGCTCCACCTTTTGCAGCCAGTTTACCAGGAATGTGGGATAGAACCATCACAGTGGGAAGTGCCGGGAAGACATTCAGCGCCACGGGATGGAAGACGGGCTGGGTCGTTGGACCCCAACACCTGGTACACTGTGCCCAGATTGTACACCAGAACTGTACCTACAACGTACCCACACCCATCCAGGTAAGTGGTCAGTTCAATTCGGGTCAGTGGTCTGTCCATTTTGGTGCAGTGGTCAGTTTGATTGGGGTCAGTGGTCTGTCAATTTTGGGGCAGTGGTCAGTCTGATTCGGGTCAGTGGTCAGTCCAATAGGACAAGATCATTGGAAGATTTTCCCCAGCAACTTGGCCTTACTATTCGGGAAGTACCAAAAAAACAAACCTTGAGATTTCTTATTCACCATTGTTTGTCACGGTACTTTTTTACTCACAATAAACCAATCTCTGGGAAATGGAAAACCCAAGCAAACAGCTTTCACCTATTTGGGCCAGTAGTCAAGGTTCTTAGTAGGCCGATTTCATTCTTTGAAATAAATGCATGATGTGAGTGTGAGTGTCTGTATGATTTTTAAAAGCTTTCTTTTCCGAGATGCCAAGCTAATACACTTAGGTGCTGGCTCGAAACTGACTTTTGGCCGTTGATGAAATAGACGAGTTTGGAGATACAAGCCAGACGGAGAGTGCTTGTTGGATTTTGGTGACAGGTTGTCATGAAAACTGTTCATTTATATAGAAAACAATTCTGCTTCGCATGATGACTGTGCTTTTAGACAGTGTTTTCTGAGAGACTACTTTGCTATTTCTTCTGCTACTGCTTCTTTATTTTCTTCTCTTTCTTTTTTTTTTTTTGCAAAATCATCTTCTATAATTTCAAATTAACTTGTGGTTAATCATGTTTAGACACAATTTTTTATGTTTGAAATTAAATGGTTTTATCAGATGGAAGAAAAACAAACATTTTTTTATTTTCTTCTTTAACCTCTGCAGGAAGCTTTAGCGTTAGGACTTGAGTTGGAAATCTCAAGAATGGGAACGCCCGATTGCTATCTGACCTCCTTGGCCGAGGAGTTGAAGCCAAAGAGGGACCGTATCGCCAAGGTCATGCAAGAGATTGGCCTGAAACCCGTCATTCCACAAGGAGGCTACTTTCTTATGGTCGACTATTCCTCCAAAGGTTCGTTCGCTATCTGTTCGCTTTAGAGCTGTGATTAAACAGTGTAGGGACCAGCTCTGTGTCTAGCTGAGGGCAGTGTACAAGGCAGAAGGCATCCATGCGCAGACCCAGCTAAAACTTATCCAGGTTAAAAGCAAGTCTGTGCCCCACTAGTACACATGGCCTGATACAGAGCTAGAAAATCTGTTTCGGGTTTCCCCTTTCTCAACAACAAATAATCAAACAATGAACATAGAATTATATGAAGGGATGAAATGGAGTTAACGTCAGTCACGAAAGAAGTAAAAGATTGAATAAGAAATAATATTGTTCTTTATCATTTTTAGAATACATTCTTTCTTCTTCACATCCAGAAGTGCGATGGTCAAGTGGTTAGGACCGCAGACTTTCATGGTGAAGATCATGGGTTTGAATCCTATCCCACTCACCTCATTGTTTTTCTTGGGCAGGAAACTTTACTCCAGTTGCCTCACTCGACCCAGGTGTTGAAATGGGTTCAAGCTTACAGCTGGGGAAGTAATCTGCGATAGACCAGCATCTTATATAGAAGGGTGACGTATTGTCACTCTGTCTGCTTCACGCTACGGAAACTGGGATAAGCACCGGCTCTATGGGCCTCAAGGCTCCTAAGGACTTTACTTTATATTTTTATTTTCTCCCAATCCACAGTTCCAGACCTGAGTGCCTTGACGGACGACGAGACGCAAGACTTCAAGTTTGTCAAGTGGTTGACCATTAATAAGGTTTGTGTCTTTGTCTGAACTCTCTTCATTGCTTATTTGTGTGCAACGGGAGAAGAAATCCTATCAAATAGTGATATTTTGCTGCGATTTCTGGAAAAAGTTTTCAGTTTGTATTCTGTATATTGCCGACTTATTTGTATCTTTTATTGCTTGTTTGTTGTTGTTGCAGGAGGTAATCTTGGAATTTATAATAAACAGTGCATTTAAATATTGTAGGAGCCAGACTCTTGTCAAAAATCTAAACAGTATTTACAGGAAATCATGGAACATTCACTTGACAATCATAAATCTAAACTAAAAAACTTATGCAGGCTGTGCGGGAAAAGGTGTTTAAACAAAAATGGGAGACAAAGCGGTCAGAAATTAAAAGGTGTTTTGACTTTCTTAAAGACATTCTTATAGTATCAACGTTCAGCAAGACATTGAACATTTTAATTCTCCACCATATTTACAACAGTTGTGTCAATAATCTTGGAAACAATAAGATGAACAGGAAGCGAAATAACATTGAACAAAATGACAAACATAATCAACGGGACAGAAAAGATTTGGGCATATTATGATAGACCAATAGGGTCTGCTGAATGTCCTCCTTGATGAAAGTATGACGAAGATGTGACAGAGTAAGCAGTGACCCTCCACAAACACATAACAATATCAGTATCAACACTAAAAAAAGACGCTGTTGCGCTCGACAGGAAACTCAGTCGTGTATGATTTTTACATCATTATTTTCATCAGTCTTTTTCTTCTTTTTATCCTCAAAAATATTTCTAAAAATTAACGGTGGTATAAACAACTTACTTTGATTTCAATAAACAGATGTCTAAATTAATGAAGGTTGACTTAGAGGCTAGATTGACAAACGTTTTACTCATATTTGGTATCCTTATAAATATCGCTTTGTGATCTATGCAGTTAGTGTAAATTTTGATATAATACAAAATAGCTATGATGCTATGGCGGTTTGCAAATTGATGAAATCGTTTATATCGCCTGATAAAAACTTATCCTGACATTGACGCTGCAGGTAACTTGATGACTCATCAGCCTGTCAGATAGCGATTTATTTCACTGTGCTTGCAATAGCCATGCTGAATAGCTAAAAATCCATGTTAGTCACCGTGGTGTTCTATTTTCCTGATGTAAAATGACAATGAAATAAGAATATACCAATCTAAAGGGGCGGGCTGGGCATCAAAGTTTAATACAGAATGTTAGACAAAATTATAGTGGGATAATGTGACATTGCCAGTGAGAGACAAGAACAGAGAATAGAAAAAAGATTTTCGTCGATGGTGGGAATTGAACCCATGCCTGCCACGGCAACACCGCCTTGCCGTGAACAGAAAACCAACTCACTACCTCTGAGCTAATACGTCCCGAGTAGTGAGGTCAAATTGTGGGGGGAAAATCATGTAAATAATTTGTCTTATTTTTCCAACATTTTTTTTTTATCCATTACAGAAGTTGACTGTGATTCCCCCATCAGCTTTCTACTCTGATGAACACAAACACATGGCAAAGGACTTTATACGAGTCTGCTTCATTAAGGTACGTATGTATGTATGCTTGTATGTATCTATGTCTGTCTGTACCTGTGCCTGTATTCCAGTCATTACGTAAACTGTTAGCACATTTTTCCAGAGTCTTAGATGACATTATTCAACAATGAAATACTCACAAAGTATTACGGAATTAACGTGATTCATGAGTGCACAAGTCTTATTAAATAACGTGGGTGGGGGGGGGGGGGGGGGGGGGG
>JARDUL010010684.1:0-13314 GCA_030265205.1 Dirona pellucida | reverse complement strand
AAAACCGGAAAATGGCGGTGACAATCGCTGGCTGGCTGTCGGCTCGATTGCGGTTGAAACGGTAGCGGACCACACACACAGCGAAGGGCTCATCGTCAACGATCTAAGATATCATAAAAGTGACGCCGTGTTGGATAAATCATTAAATGTGGATGAAATGAGTAAGTTGCTATTGCTCATGAAGAGATACCATTTATTACACTTAAAATTAAAAACCATTAAAATTTATAAAAGGTTGTTCCGTTCCTAGGTTAGGTATGTAAAGAACTAACAGGAGTTTAAAAATTGCAAAGGGTTGGTCACAGGTTGCTCTTAGAGATGCCGCTAGACACAGTGGGCTGATCTCCTGCTTTTCTTTGATTCTTGATCCAAAGCACTTCCACCTCTATGTTCTATACAGCTGGACTACACTGCACTGTGGTATAAATGGGAGTGGATAAAGAAGGGGTGAGGGGATTCTGTCAGTCCGTAAGTTCAATGGATATCTATCGCAACATTCCATTTATGAAGCCAAACCTAGATAGATAATTGAATAAATGAATGAATGACAGGTGGTCACCCATTCACTAGCCACAATAAAAGATGCCTGACATCACCAACCGCCGAGTCGTGTTCACTATTCGACTACGAATGTCCCAGTTATGATAATATCGAATGCCTCCCTTGTTGTCTTTTAAATATATAAGCCATATAAAAACATTGGGTGCTTTCAGGTTGAGATGATCGTTCGTACTCACCAGCATTGAATCTTGTGACACGGCACACGATATGGGCATGGTCTCCTCGGCCGTTCCTGTCTGGTGAGACTGAAGGTGGAAAACATTGACAGAAAAATATAAAAAAACCAGATGAGAGCCAGATCGATAAGTTTTTTAAATTATATTTATATATTTGTATCACTTCTTATCAACTGAAAAAAATATATAATACGAAAACTCAATACAGGACCTTGAATTTCAATTGAATTCCTTGTGGCATGATGATGTGCTTTTTATTACAACTCTTTTCTTTTTTAATCTGCTCACCAACAATGCTCTGCACATTTAGTATTTTTTAAACTTGCAGTTAACTATCAAGGTCTCCTATAAAGACCTTCTATTTCTAGACAATCATTCCACCTATATAAATTAAATGCAAGACTTCAGATTAACCGTGGTAAGTGCTATTCATAGTTTTTGTCTATATTTTTCATTAAAACCTCTGTTTCTTTCTCTTTTTTCTTATTTTTCAAACACACTAAAAGAGCATAGCAATCATGACAATCGAAAAAAACAATTCTTCAAATCTTAATCCTTATTTCAACCATGGTGCAATTTGCATGAAGGCAGTGAGTAAATCTAATTAATTTCATTTGAAATCTCTCTAAATATAATGTTTTGATCCTGTGTTCAAACTTCAAAGAAAATCTTGAAAAATATATTAAAGTTGTGAATCTTTTTTTAACAGGAAAACAAAGATGGCTACCTTCCTGTGACAGCACTGCACTCTCCACGGCTTCCAAACCAAAAAGCCAAACAGGTACATGGAGAACATGATGGTCTTGATATACGTCGTGAAGAAGGGCTTGTTGTAGTGTGTGTTCTTGAAAATGAACTGGCAAGGAGACCAAACTTTGATTCAAACGTCAAAGATCAATAAATTTAATTATACTATGATTTAGAGGCCCATAATATTATATCCAAAAGGGGAGCGCTAGCATGTCAAGTATATATATTCATTTTAATATGTTAAAAGACACTGGAAAATTAGTTGATTGAATATTTTCTAGAACACAAATAATTTGCTGTGGGGTAAATTTTCTGTTCTGACCTTAGGGAGTTCTGTAACTTAAGATTATATTATTATTATTATATTATATATAGAATTATAATGGTTTTATAGATTTTTTTTAAACTCTGTGCTTTTCTTGAGATGAGTTACTCTGCTGAGTGGACTGGGCTCTTTAGAAGCAGCAAGCTCTTTAAGTCTTTGGTGGATACGACTGAATCATGTAGCTCAAAACAAATGATAGAAGGTCTATATATTATATTTATAACAAAATTAACATCAAAAGCAATTGGCGAACTAAAGCAATCTGATGCACATATGGTGTGCATTTCACCTGAAACATATGATCCCTCTGACTCTGACTCTTTTCCCCAAGTGTGAATTTGATTTTTAATTTTAAAAATAAAGAATCATAATTGACTTCAATCTCTACTTTCTTTCTATCTTGCACATATATATATATCTATGTTCTTACCTCTGTAAGCTCTGATGATACAACCCATATGACATCAACAATGAGGAGAACTATGACACCAAGCGATAATCGCTGGGTTCTAGTCAAGTAGTTTAGGCCGAACATGGTGGTACACACAAAATGGCTAAGACCAGACAACAGCTGTGGAAATTTGCGATCCACAAAATATTTACTTCCAATTTGTCCCTCTCTACTACTACTACTAGTAAATCAACTAACTCCCAGATAAAACTAGTTGGCGCAGATGTAAAGCCAAAGCCACTAGTGCACTAGTCAAGCATACCAAAAATACTCAGACTTTTGGAAGTAACTTGCATCCAAATGAAAATGTTCCTCTTATTTAGATCTTCTTAGTAAAGTAGATACAATCCAGAGACGAGCACAAGTTGTGTAGTGTAAGTTACATTTTTCTTTTTAAAGGACTGTCTGCACTGTAGACTCAGTAGACTGTAGACTACTACTACTAGATACTACTGATGCACATTGTCATTCTTCCAATTTTGAATTTTTCAAATGAATTTCACATATATCTAGAAGAGTTCTAGTTCTAGCTAGTCAGTCAACATTTTTGCCTCTAGTGCAAAAGTAGTAGTATTGTAGATTGAATGTTTCTCTGCTGCTGATGATGATGAGTAGAAGAAGGAAATATCAATATTATTATCTTAGATCTAGGTATATTATTATTATCTTTTTAAATAACCCAATTGACTATCTCTCTACTCTTCTACTTCACTACTTCTAGTTTCTAATTTCTAGGCTTAGACTTAGACTTACTCTTCTTACTCTTCTTAGACCTAAAACAAGTCAAAGATAAAACTTTACTTTTACTTTATAGTTTTTATGGGGTTTTTATAGCAATGATAATGATAATGATAAAAACGATATGATAAACAATGTCAATAGCCTGACAAATTGTGACAAAACAATAACAATAACAGCATCAGCTATGTTCCGATTTCCTTTAAGAACTCGTTTCCTCCACCAAATATAAAACGCAAAAAACACTCGTGATTATTAATTATTAAATTATATTTATATTATTGAACTTCGACCGACCGCGACGGATATTATTATCAATCTTTCACCAAAGTACGTCTCATATAAGTTCCTTGTATTTCTTGCACTCTATTTTACCTAGGTGAAATGTTAAGTTGTTATGTGAATGCACACAACCCGACTGGCCAAATTAAAACTATGGCAGGCCAGGTACACCCTACCACACTATCAGTCAGTATCAGTCAGTGTCATTATCATTCCACTCCATATTATTATTATTGATGATTGAAGATTCTATTACGAGTGATCTCCCCTTGGCATTGGCGGAAGTCTCGTGCGTATTCAGTCGGAATATTATTATTTTGTCTCTTTTTCATAGTTAGAAAATATATTGGTCTGATCCTTCATTTATTGTTTTTGTGGGTTGTTGCTTTCATTTTTTTGGTTTGGTATTTTAGTGATGTCTTTTATGTATGGTTTTTCATTTATTTATTTATTTATTTAGACCCCTAACTTTTGTTAGTTTTCACCTTTTTTTTTTTATTGCTGTTGTCTTTTCTTGCGGGTTGTTTTGTTTTTTTCTGGGGGGGGGTTGGTTTTTTGTTTGGGTTCATTTTGTTTGTCTTGCTTATCCGTTTTTGTTTTGTTTTATTATTGTTATTCTACGTATCATTAAAAATATATATTTGTACTCATTCTCATACGCATGCATGCGCAAACACGCACACGCACACATTTACACACGGGCGCGTACTACATTGCATCGATGTAATTATAAATCAATGTTAGATTCCCGGAATCAAAACAGCTAGAAACGCTTGCTCGGTGGCCCTTTCGGTCAGAGCTCAGAATAACATAGACGAAGGCAACAAAATATTAGTTAGTTCAATTCTTGGGCACCTTGCTTGCAATCCTGAATAGTAGTAATTCTTTTGTCTCTTCCGTTACTTTTGCCATCCAATGATAAGTTGCCAAAACCTTCTCACTCTCACACATTGCCCCCCCCCCCCCCACACACACACACACGCGCGGCGGCGGCCAGGAAATGAGGTAGACCCTGTCCGAGCTGTACTAGTTAACAATAAATGAAATGAAGAAGCACACACTTACTCACGCCCGTGCACCAACCCTTGCACCAACCCAGTCCAAGATGAATAAGTTGAAACAGCGTAGGTTACTGCTGATTGATGCTAGAGAAAGAAATGTAAAAAGAGATAGACGTCTACCGGTAGGTATAGTTTCAAGTATTGGGTTTCAAAATAAAATAAAATATGTAGATAAAATTCCCTTTATTCATCCCTGGGGGAAATTTGCCTTTACGATCTATTCCGAGGGTAGACCGGAATAACCCAGACGTTAGCCGCAGTGCAGCGCCGCAAAGTGGGATCGAGGTCTTGAGAAAAAATCCAGTGCTTCCACCGGGTTTTGAACCCGAGACCTCTCGAACCAAAGGCGAGTGACTTAGCCACTGCGCCACCGGCTCCGTTGGTTTGTTTGATTTTGTTTTGTTTTTTGTGTTTCGTAAAACTGAATGTGAGAAAGATCAAGGTAAATATGGGTTTATAGTCTGTATCCCTGTACAATAAGACAGGATCGTCAGAAGATTTTCCCCAGCAACTTGACTCTGCTATTCGGAAAGTACCGAAAACAAATCATGAGATTACTTATTCACCATTGGAAAGTCGTATTTTGTCAAGGTCGTTTTTACTCACGATAGAACGACCTCAGGAAAATGGAAAACCCAAGCAAACGGTTTTCACCTATTATAAATTCTAGGCATTTACCCCCAGCAAGTCGGGTCAATCAATGCCCTTCTCAGTCCACGGGGAGCATACAGTAGATCAGCCTGTTCAGCTGCATCATACTAGCATACTGTCAATATCTTCGCTGCCTGTAGCCAGGCACATACTCATTCACACCGGAGTTAAGTGAGGACAAAATGTGTAAAGAGTCATTCCCAAGGGCTCAACATTGGTAGCTTCAGCCTGAATTCGAACCCAAGGCCTCACAATCTCCAGTCGGGCAGCCTACACATTCAGCCACGGAAGACACAAACAGTAACAGAAACACTTGACACATAATAATCTGATAGAAAGGTCAAGACATCAATCTGTTTCACAAAATATATTTTCATTTGCATAAAAAAATAACATTCAACTTAATCAACACATGATGAACTATACTATTAATAATAATAATAATAATAATAATAATAATGCCACTAGTTTAAAGCCTAAGCTACTATACAATGATAAATGAGGGAAATCACAGCAAAATAACAATACATCCGATTTCAGTGCAAATCACATTAATCATTAAACTACATGTTCAAACATAAAAATAAATAAAAAACAACAACACTTGATAATCACAGCAAAACAACTTAATTAAAAACATGGATTATGAAAAATAAGATAAGGATAATCATTTACATTTTTGTTTTCTCCCATAATTCTACCTTACTTGCTATTCAAGTAGAAGCACAAAAACAAACAAAAAACCCCAAGAAATACCACAATACCAACACTACTTATACTAATAATATATAAAATATCATATTTTAGCGTTACTATTTGTCGGGTTAAATTTCTACTCACAAAAATAATAATAATAAAATGACTATTGGAAAATCCAAGCTATTGTCACCTTTTATTGTAAAGCTGCTGTATTGTTCTGTTTTGTTATTGTTATCCAAACCAAAGCTCATACAATTACAATAAAACTGTGTGTGGAAGTCCATGTCCAACCTCAGACACAAGCACACAAGACAACCATTTTCAGGTAAAAGACAGTATCCTGGCTCAATCATGCACTAACAATGTTTGTTTGTTATCTGTTCCCTATAGTACTGCAATTGAACAGTGTAGGGACCAGCTCTGTGTCTGGCCGAGGACAGTGTACAAGGCAGAAGGCATCGATGTGCAGACCCAGATACAAATGTATCCAGATTAAGTGCAAGTCTGTGCCCCACTAGTACCCATGGCCTGATACAGAGCCTGAAAATCTATGGACCAAGATTTTTAAGGCAATGTTGCGGTCACATAAAAACAAGACTTACTTAAAGAGAAAAAATATATAATTCAAAAACTTGAAATTGTCTCAAAATCTTGGATTTTTATAGTTTTCTAAACGGGCAAGTCTGCTACTAAGTTACAGACAAAAATCAAGTGTTGCAAGATCTCTACCTTCCTTTACAGTTTCCCCTGATGGGAATTAATCTCATTGAATTTATTCCATACTCTCACACACCCATACTCCATTGACACTTATACCCAGGTTTCAAAAACACTAAACTATAATTATTTCATAATTTTCAATGAAACAAATCTTAGGTATTCTAACAACATTTTGGTAAATATCTCCAGAAAAGCCTAGGTCAACAATGCCAAATGATTTAAAAGTATAACTAAAAAACTTTCTCTTTCAATTTGTCGTGATACGAAAACAAAATTATCACGCGAAAACTGACAAAGAAATTTTTTTTAAACTTGACCGTGATCTGTTTGAGTCAAAACCCTGATCATATATAATTTAAAAAAACCAGTGTTGAATACTTTTCCATCTACTTTGCAGGATTTTTAAAAAAGTAGTCCAATAACAAGATATGCCAGAAATTAATTATAAAGTATTGGCCACCATGTTTACCTGGGTGAAACGGGAATGTTTAAAAATGCCCCTTTAATCTGTCATGAAACACTGATCTCTAGTAACATAAAAGGAAAAAACCTGAGGCAGACTCAGTCCTCATAAAAGATCGCTTCGGACTTGCACAGGTTTTGTAAGATTAGTCTTAGATTTTTAAAGCTTGCTACATAAAATTCCCCCCAACCGCTGTGCTTTTGTTAGGCACAGAAAAAAGCATATGATAATACCAAATATTGGTAGTTTCTTAGCACAGGCATATCATGATAATGATAAACAGGTTCATCAAGTTTGACATACACAAAACAATTGTCAGAAACACAAGTGAAAGACTAGGGGGTCATTTTAGAAATAAAAATGGCATGATTCAACTTTAAAGCGCGAGGTCACCATATCAGACTTTAAAATGGTATTGAACTGGTCGATTCTTGTCCTCACTCTGACACTCTCTTTGCTTCACTCCATGCATGCATTATCTCGTCTCGTCGCCGCATCGTCGTGTTTCCATGTGAATCATATCTTGCCTCCAAAGGAAGTGTGTCTCGACCCCATCAGCTTGCGATTGGAGGGTTGGGTATAGGCCAGTAGAATGGGCAGGTGGAGGAGAAGGGTGATGCTGGGCTCTAAGGAGGAAACAGAGAAATGTTTATAAAATATCATCATTTTATGAAATAACATTTTCCAAATAACTGATATTTATTACAAGTAAAGTAGGTAGACCAGTGCCTTTATCTACAATCCTCATGTAAACTTTTAAGCACATTTTTGCAAAATCTTTATCATAAGCCATTCAACATCAATTACACTAAAAATATGACATACAAAATTCTAAGTCTGAAGTAATCACTCATCGCTATTCACTGAGGAAGAGAACTCTTAGGGGTTGGGACTTGTATTGATGAATGACGATAAATCATTGACAGTGAGTTTTTTTTTATGCTTGCCAATCTCACTAGAATTTCTTTCACTCAGCTCTCACTGTGTTGTGATGAAGCACCGGAAGTTGCAATTCATTGATGATTACTTATGTGATATTAACCAAATTGCAGTTAAGCAGATTGGACTGGATTTGTTCTACACTTGAAAACATTTTGTGCGTTCCTCTTTTTTTCCAGCATCCCCCATTACTTCCAACACCTCAAATAAGAACCAAAACCATCAGCCTATACACTCAAATAAGAACCAAAACCATCAGCCCATACACTCAAACCTACCGTGTATATCAGCCGTAATTTCCGTCCATTTCTTCACATATGCCAGCTTGGCCTCTCTGTCCATACCCTCTGGATTCAGGCCACGCCATTGACAAGTCTGCAATGTCAAAAGTAAATACATCATACAATAGCTTTATTGAATAAAAAAGGTGTGTTTTATGGCTTGTATCCCTGCACATCATTTATCCCCCAGCAGGTTGTGTTAGTCAACATTCTCAACTTCCCGGGAAGCATTCAGCAGGAAATGTCAGTTACATGCTTTGATGCACTTGACACAGTCTTCCGGACAATAGAAGTTTCAATATTTTTTTAATAGGTGAAAAACTTTTGCTTGGGTTTTCCAAGAGTGTCTATTGTGAGTTGAAAGTACCGTGACAACTTTCCAATGGTGAATATGGAATCGCATGATTTTTTTAGGTACTTGCCGAATAGCAAGGTCAAATTGCTGGGGAAAATCTTCTAACAATCTTGTCCTATTGCAACCTCCTGTTTAAAGTTCCATCTGGAATAGGACTTTCAAATTCCACATGGCCAAAGCCTTTGACATTCTGGAAATGTTGCTGAGACCCTGGTCATATGGTGTAGGGATACAATAAGGGTTAAGAGACAGACAAGAAACTTCACTGGGTGGAAAAATTATTCCCCCCATAGAGGACAAAAAACTTTGTGTCTTGGTCACCCCTACAACATTGCATGTTGTTCATGACCAAGAAAGGTATTTCAACACAGTAGTAGGCTGATCCCCTGCTTATCTTAAATTCCCAACTTTCCTGCTTTTAAGTTCGGCTATGTGTGATGGTCAAGACCCCTGTGTGTTACATGCTGACAATTTGAGATTGTCCCTCTGCGCTGTCTAAGGCTGAGCAAGGAGTTGGTCACAACACTGCTTCACAGTAGAAAAGGATTCGAACATCAAAACAAAAAGATGAGAATAAGATTAGATCCGTTACCAGCAGAGGCCCTGAACTGCTGACTTCAACAGATGAATACAATTCGATGTAAAAAAACCCAGCACAAACAAGAAACAAAAAGCAAACGTCTCACATCTAATAGTCAGTATGTCCAAATTCCATTCAGG
Source organism: Dirona pellucida (assembly GCA_030265205.1). NCBI lineage: Eukaryota > Metazoa > Mollusca > Gastropoda > Nudibranchia > Dironidae > Dirona > Dirona pellucida. The sequence goes on along the minus strand of JARDUL010010684.1, from coordinate 4,142 downwards.
GAAAAATTATCTGTAATAGAATAAAGGTCATTTTTGCTTTTGCACAATGGCAATGCTGTTACTTACTCGACTTAGATCGTCGTCTGTCAGGTTGTGGATTCCCTCCCTTATCAAAGCCAAGTCCATAAAATGGATGAGTAACGCCGCCTTCACCAACTTCTTACGGCGGAGTGAAAAACCCATGGATCGGCTCAAATGCCACTGGAAAAAAGTATAATTTTTTTTTTTACATTTGAAAAAAGTGTGACATCCTATTTTCAACTGGACCACCATCACCACAAATGCAAGTTTTCCGACTTCATCACCTATGCACCAATTTGCATTGAGTTTCTATCTGTTTCATTCCTGTGAACTAAAAATAAAAAAATTCAAATTGCCATTAATTTGGTGCAATTTAGTGTACACTTCACGCCAAGTGATTTCTGTCCATCTAGAGAATCAGCTATAAAAAAAATGAAAATGGTGAGGAATTTTCTTATTGTTTGTACCTACCAGACCAGCTAGCTGAAATACCTATTCCATCTCCATTTTAACCCATTACTTGACAATGACAATGCGCCCGGGGAAAAGTACCTAGTGTATTGCTGAGTGATCAGAAGGCCTTCAGTGATTTTTTGAAAACAGCTGAATTTTTTTTGTGTACATAGACGATTACAGAGTAATGGGTTAAGAAAAGTTCAACAGCAAACATTATTCTGAGTTATATCTATATATAATAAGAGAACCAAGAGTGAGGCAAATTTTTACTTACCCTATAGTTGAAAGGTATGGCATCGAGATTGAAAGGCTTTTCTTCAAATAATGGCTTCAACGCAAGGATCTCTTTTGTAGAGAGATTCACAGATGTTTCTAGCTGCAACATAGCAAGAAAGAAAAGCTTGTATAACAATCAATTCATAAACACAATGCAAATTTTGCTATAAAGTTTGTAAAAATTATTCTCATTTCAATTTCACCAATTTTCTGTCTAAGATCTGTGATAGAAAATAAGCATGCTTCAGAACGACATCGATGAATTAGAAAAAATTCAACAAAGAGCAACACATTTTGTGAAAATCGATTATAAAAGAAGCAGCAGTGTCGCCAATATGATAGAAAATCTAAATTGGCAACCGTTAGCAGAACATAGGAAAGACCAACAGATGTGTCTGTTATTCAAGATCATCAACAATCTCATTACAATCCCCTCCCATCCTTACATCTCATACAATACACGGCCTCCCAGAAACAGACATAACAAAACACAAAATAAATCAACCTGCAACACAGACGCATACAAATAATCATTCTTCCCGTGGACCATTGATGATTGGAGTATCTTGGACGACCCCACAGTCAACAGCAAAACACTGGAGACATTCAAATCATCACTATCTCCATACAGATACAGATACATGCGCTGAATTTAATTGAAATTGGTTTCATATTTGATGCATATATATATATATATATATATATATACATATATCATACAGTACAAACCTTTCTACGTACTTTGTTCACTGCCTTTTTAATCTGCAACTCCCTCTTGCTAGACTCAGAGCTTTGATGCATTAAGTCTAGTACACTAGGATAGTGGGTCAGTCTCTTGCTCATCTCAAGTCGTCGGAAATCTTTCCTCTGTTTCTTTGTCCAGAAATGCGGTGACAATAAGTATCGGGGAAACAAGTAACTGGTTCATCACATCACAGGTTGGTGGGCAGAATGTGGGTTAAATAGGGGGGGGGGGGGGGGGGGGGGGTTAAATATGATAAGAACTTTCAATGACGATGGTGGTAAACACAATAATAATAATAATCACAATAATAACAATAACAAAAAAGATAATGATGATGATAATACTATTGATACTATATTAACTATTCATTGAGTGCATGCAGACGACTTAGACATCTTAGTTTCTGATTTTTTGTCATGGTTTAATTTTATTGCTCATTCTAGACAGCCGAAAATCAATCGGTAGGAAGTTTGCACTAAATTGTGTCAAAGTAATAACAATTTAACATTAAGTACCTAGAAAGAAAACGGATACTAAATGCAGTGAATCAACATTCTTGATGTAATATTACAACATTTTTTAAAAAGGGCTGACATGAAATAGAAACAGCTATGTTAATTACATTAACACTTCATCAGTATGGTACCACTACTTTAATGAGACTCAATAAAATGTAAGAATTGACAAATGATTCCCCAACATCCATAAAGACAGATGACACTTACGCTAGAGGGAACACAAAGACTCCACCAGGTGCGAATGCAATGATCATTACAGTTGCTACCACTGGGAGATCTGAGGAAAACTGGAAACAACAATTTTTTTTATTTTCAAATCGTGAAAATCATTATCATAATGAAAAACAACTGCAATACGTAATAATACTTTAATATAGAGCAGAACATTAAAAAAATTGCTTTAAAAACGCACTTAAATCAATGCTGAGTAAATAAATGCTCATTAAAATAAAACAAGGAGGGTTGTCTCCATTGTCTGGCCTATGCATGGTTGTTGCCTCCAGTCATCACCTGGACAGGACACCTTACAGACTTCACCTACCCACACCCAGCAAGCACTGCCAAAGAAATATTTCCATATAGTAAAGCAGTCTTTAACACGACTAAAACACATAAAATGCCACGCCCTTTTCCTGTATTCGGAATGCCCAGTGTCGCGCCTATACCAAACCTTTAGGATCATCAAATTTGGGTGGGCTGTTGAAAAAATATTCATATATCGTGAATGAATAGAGATAAAGCCTTGCAATTTTACCGAACCAGTTAAGCAGTCTGTTAAAGCACATGATAGTACAAGATTGCTAGTAGGTTTTCCCCAGCAACCTGACCTTGCTATTCAGGAAGTTCCTTGGGGAAATGGAAAACCCATCCAACGGTTTTGACCTATTGTGGAGTCATTCACTAGAAATTCACTTATCAACTAGCATTCAACGCTGACTTTCATGTCTAATTCTTTCATTCAGACAGCGCATATTTTCACTTTGCAGACTGTCCTTCATAAGTAGCTAAGCACAGTGTTAAAAGCAATAATTCAACTTTCTAGACTGAAATAAAAATGGACACCAACTTGTCTGTAAAGTTCCAGCTCCCTCCTGGTCAGGTGACTCAAACTCTCCCCGCCCCAAAGTCTTGTAGTGATTCCATAGTACCGTTTGGTGTCTGTTACAAACATGGAAACACCTGAACAGGGAAAAAAACAAGATTCATTAGAGACTTATAACAAATAGAATTAGGATCCACTATTATGAAAATCGGTACAACTAAACTCAAAAAATATCATATTTCATATATCTGCCGGTTGATCAAGGATCTCTGTGAAAGCAAAAACCTCTAACAAAACATGACTCACTATATATCATATATAAAGTTTTTGCACAATATACAGAATTATATGCATCCATTTCTGATGAAATAAAGATGAAATCTCTTGTCATCAATAATCATGTAATCTTCCATGACAGAAAGAAAAAAATCTTCACCTGTTCTAAAAGTATTATAAACTTGATAGGTCTTGGGCATTCGTTTCTCCAACTTGTCAACGGAACTGGTGATAAAACTGACAACCTTGTTGTAGAGGAAGCGCTTGACTTTGATTGGTGGAAGGACCTTGTCTTCTGGCACTTTGCTAGATTTGTATCTTCTGGCAAACAGAAAAGGAGAATGCACATAACATCATTTACAATTATAATGATAGCATCATTTCAGTAATTTACTAAGGTAACCAGGCATTAATATCATCTCTTATTTTCTATTAAAATGCAAAATAATATTATATTATTAGCCAGATTAGGTGATCTGTTCATTTCATCTCATTCAAATTCAATGAATGAGTTATTATTATTCATTATGTCATGTGTGTGGCGGGGACTGACTGTCTCTAACTCTAGTCTATACTAATACTACACCTAATACTAATACTAATACATTTTAATATAAAATAACAAATTGTCAATAGTCAATAGTTGTGTGTAATGTAGATTGTAGTAGTAGTAGTGTATCTAGTCTAGTACTAGAGTAGTAGTAGCTATACTATTATTAATTATTATTACGTAGTGTCAATTGGCACTGAGTGACTCGGTGCCAATTGACGAAAACAGGGGTAAACGTCAATTGACACCGAGCGGTAT
>JARDUL010010573.1:0-13314 GCA_030265205.1 Dirona pellucida | reverse complement strand
TATGTATGTATGTATGTATGTATGTATGTATGTATGTATATATATATATTATATTCAAACTGAGCGCCCTGGTCACGTGACTCATTTACATAAATTTGCACATCATTATCAACATTAGAATTGTTAACATCATGGCATTACTATGTGAACATTTCATAAAGATATTCTGCAATAGTTTAAGATATGAATTCTTGTTACCATAGTCTTTGTAAACCCCTCTTATTTACCATTGCCTTGAAAATATTCTTGGAATTCAGGCATGCATAGCAGAAAAGACAAAAGCCTGGTACTGGTAGAGAAAGGGTCAATAATGGAAGAAATTGACAATTCTAATGAGGTTAACTGTCCCAGGTGACGCCCATTGGTTCAGAATGATGACGTGAACAATTCATTATTTTATACAAACCCTTTCACTTTCACGTCAACCAGTGACAATGTGTGCTTTGATGTATTCCTGTTAGCTTTAAAACATTCCTGTTGAGATTTTGATTTGCATGACACAAGTCTTCACCATATATGACTCGACTTATCAGTCACACAATCACACACAACCACATGGAATTGAATACAATTTGGCTTGACAAGTGCCTCATTATTTGACATTTACTTACACATCCCATCCAGCTTTTGAGCCAAAGAACATCCAATTCAAGACTTGTAATGGGTTTGGTCATAGCCTGGTCATCATGATGTCCTTCAAGAAACTTTTTGGACGTGGTCAGGGGTCGACAGACTCGTATAAACCTCCAGATAAAGATGAACACATGGTGGTTTGTGATACATTGTTGTCAGAGGTCGATTTCCACATCAAGGAGCTGGAACGATTCAGACGGGACCAGGAGGTGGAGAACCGACGCATGCAATCAGGTGGTTCATCTGCATTAACTGATCATTCATGGCGGTGGATTACCAAAAACTGGCTTTCCCATTTTGTTAATTTTGAATCGCACATTAAAAATAAAACCTTAAACTAGATGATTTCTTTTAGTTTACATTTGATCTGATGTGATAGGTTTTACAAGAGTCTAGTGCCAGTTGGTGTAGTAAGCACTTGCAAATTATGCAAGACAGTTTTTTTTTAAATAAAATATATTCTGTTTGGGAGCCAGTGGAGAGAAAATAGAATGGGTTCAATGGGAGGGATCTCATGGAATACAATTTTTTCCAATTATCTGTTAGAACTATTGTCATAATTAATAATGTATAGTGAGAAGAGGGTTTTATGTCAACTGCGATGTACGGTATGTAACTTAAATCATTGCATTCTCTACTGATATGCAAGAAATGTTAGTGTTAATATTTTTATGATTTTTGCATCAAATCCTAAATCCATAGAAACTCATCTAGAATGTCAAAGTTGGTACAATATAGCCAAATAGCACAAATAATACCGTAAAATGTAATTTAATAATTTTCTATGAAATAAATTATCTAGTGAAGGAATGAGTATTCCGATCAAGGGAAATAACTTGCATAATTTGTAGCTTTCCTCTTGTTCAAGCAATTCATGGATTACTGCAATTGAGTCTCATGTCATCTTCGGCATGTTGTGGGTAGTTAAAAATACTACAACTGTTGTCGTTGGTCGCACTCTAAGTGTTAGTTTTTATATTTGATAAAAATAGAAATGTTGTAAGTTGGTACCCATTTGCTGAGACGAAATGCTAATTTTTGTAATATTGTTTTCATCAGGGGTAGACTACAGCTGGTTGGTTGATTCCAATCCCAAAGGGTACGAGGTTCCCCAGATGGAACGGCTAGAGCTGGAAGAACTTTGCTATAAAGTGACAGGACCGGAATGTACTGTGATTATCTCACTGTTCCGTGATGCTATGTCCAGGGACCCACGTGTCGAAGATCTGCCTTACATCATGAGGTCATGTGTCAAAAAGATTTTGGACGAGAGGCCAGAGCCCGAGACTTTAGCAAACTGGGTTGCCAAACGGAGGCCAAAGCTATCCACCTTTCAGCTGCGTCCCCCAGCTAAGGTCATGCCGGCACCATCTGAGGCAGAAGACATTGAAATGCAAAACAATGAAGACACTGGTCAGGCAAGGGAGACAAGAGCATTCAGTATGCCAAATTTCACAATGACCAACGAAGGTGCAGCATTCCCGTCCTAATAATCTCAGACACTTTTCACAAGCTCAACAACTGTCCAGCAAGGAGAGATTACCACAGATATGACTTTGCCTTGGATGATTTGCCATTGATAAATCAAGACTCGCTAACTGCATTCAATGTGTTTTATTCTCATGGATGATGTTCAGTTCTGGCAAGATTTGAATATTGCAATTGCAGCAGTGTTCTCAACTGTGATTAACCCACAAGCACACCTAACACAACTCTAAAATTATACTTGTTTATACACTTACATATATTCCTGACGCACATATATACAGTGTTTCGATACCTTAGAATGATTTAACCTACATGATCACAAGCATAAACATCGGGTGACGATCCAAGCCATTTGTCATTTCCAAAGCAATCCATGACAAAGCCCTGTGCATGAGTGCTATTGCGACGCAAGCTCTGCTAAAAGCACAAAAAGTGAATTTATTTAGTCTGGATGCTGTTACAAAAGCGGGTGATGGGATAAACACACGAAATATTGAAATAAATGTACAAAATTTTGGATTTGAGATAAGAAATGATTATTGTTGAAACCTACTCCATTAATTCTGTTCTATCTACTCTGAGTTTGGCTGTCCTGAGGAGGGTGGTCTAAGGTATCGAAACACCCTGTATGCATGCGTCAAATGCAATACACATTATAACTTGACATATATTAAATATATACACATTCAAGCACACTCACTCGCAAAACATGCTGAATAGTCATGAATAATCCTGTCACTTGACCATTTCTAGTAAACCTGGGGAACATTTTAAACCCATTCATTACCTGACCTGTTGCATCTCTCTAAACAAAGTTAAAACATTTTATGGACTTTCAAACGACCCCATTCTCAAGGCCTTAAACATCACCAATCCAACCAATGGACTGGGAAAATTTGTATTGGGCAAAATCTAGGCCATCCAAAAAAAAAAATGTAATCTGGGGGTAGATGGATCACCTTTTGTGAGACAGGCTGGCCTGTCATTTCCTTATCAAGGTCATATCAGTGATCAGTAGATTTGATCACCAGTCTCAATGTTGTTTCGCGATATACCAGAGAAAGTCCTACTTTGAATTTGAAATCTTTGTAGCATTTTTGATGATGATCCAACCTCCATTTCATTTGAGCATTTATGTAATATAATGAAACTCGCATAAAGAAAAAATAACAGGATCGCACCCTTTTTTAGTTCCTTGTTTATACTTTTGCTAATGCACCCTATAGTGCTACATGTTCATATTATTATTATTCCGTGAAAAATTACAAATTCTCCAAGCACATATGCATCCAAAATTCCAGTTGTTTCCTTGAAGTGGTTGAGTGATCTTACAAACTGACCTGTTGTACTTATACATATGGTATTTATTGATATTGGGCCTTGATTTTGACGTCCCTTATTATTTACTTGTCATTTATTTGCAATTTACCATCTTTTTTTGGTTGTTTGTGCTTTTTTGAGCTTTTCATACTTTTTTCCACCAACATTGGTTGCAGTCAATTGAGTCAAGACCATTTATGCCTGATATAATTATAGATTTTTCAAGTTTTGCCAATATTTTGTTTTTAGCCACAATTAACAATGTGAAACGGCCAAGAGACAATTTGGCACCATTGGGGTCGAAGCTGATATTAGTTTGTATTTAAAACTTGTTGACTTTTTGTATGACGCCTATTATTATGGATTTTAAAAATCTATCATCCAAAGAAAGACTAAGTTATAGTTGAAATTAAAGCTTTGACGCCGCTAGCTGCACAATTGATACTGATATTGAGTGTTCAAACATTCATTTCAAGTAGTATGGTAATGTAAAGAAAAAGAATATTTGAGATCTGTCAGTGTTTGCTGGGCTATAGGGCCTACCCATCAACACAAAGAGTCCTTCAGTGGATTGGGGACCACTTCAGTCACAGTGCAGTGCCTTGGCCCTCCATTCTTCCCACCGTCTGTAGTATCGTGTGTAGTAGAAACTTAAAACACTTCAACTTAAAAAAGCTGAGGAACACTATCATTAGAAACGCTAAGGCCACTCCCTGATGTAGGTTCCAAGTGTGATTTACAATGTTTATTGAGCGCCTGCAAGGGTGCGCTGAGTATAGAAGGCATGGAAATGTGATTTTCTTTGGTGTGAATTAGATTTTTAAAAATTTATTTATCTTTTTTGGCTGTAAATTTACTGTGATAAATGCAGATATTTTTCACTTGTTTCCATGCAATCATGTGTGTGTATTTTTATTTACCACACTTTTAGTTTTAGTTTTAGTGAGTTTTGCGAGTGAAGTCTTTTTTCCCTCACTTGACTCGGGTGTGAATGAGCACCCAGCTACAGGCAGAGAAATATATTGTTAGTATGCTTGTATGATACAACCCAACACAGGCTGGTCTACTGTATGCTTCTAAGGGAGTTAAGAAGGGGGGGGGATAAATGATGAAAAGCCTGTGCGTCTGTACTTGTACAGGGCCTAGGGAATATATTGTCTATAATTATAATAAACCTATCTTTATTATTGGCCTTGCGTGAGAATGAGATGTGTTATGGGTACTGGGGCTGTATACAGAGATGCTACATTAACTGCTAAGACGTGTGTGCTTGGGAATGAATCAGTATACTACTGTCATGTTGTCAGTTCATAATATGGTGGAGATGTGGTTCCGGGAGTAAGACATGATCTTAGTCCGGAGACCAGTTGTGGAACACTCTTTTTTTCCTTCTCTTCATCAACCGTTCCAGCATGATTGGATCTGGGCTGGTAGCGCTCTCAGGGTCATTGAAGTACTTCTACACGATGACGTGGTGTTTCGGCGTAGGTTGTCAGTATAAATCAATGATGTAACAGTACTCAAAATATGACATTATAGTGATTCACTGGCTGGCTGCATACATGTTTTATCGGTCAATGTAAGGTCTGTGTATACAGCCCCTAGTGTATGTAAAAAGTAAGTCCTTCAAAACTAGATTCCCGGAAACAAAACTGTAAACTCATTGCAATGGGTCCATATTTAATATTAATTCAACAGGTGTTAATTTCAATCTTCAGTATTGTTTCTGTGTGTGTTGTGTATGTATGTAGTATCATTATTATTATTAGTTGTAGAGACAGTTGAATTATGTTGAGATATTTAAACCATTTAAAAGCTGTTCATATAATAGAATATTATAAATTGATGACATTTTGTGCAATCCGCGATCAAAACCCATTTATATCATTATGTGAATGTACTAAGTAGTATTGTGACATCAGTATTTGTAAATATGTAGTACCATTGTCTAGTGTTATCATACTTCAATCAGTTTGTTTTAAAAATGCATTTAAATTCATAATCATAATCTTGCCTTGCTTTGTCTCATAATAGTTGCTAGTTTATTTCGCTTCTGGCAGCACTCACTAAGTTTGTTTCTTGACAAGAAGACTATAATTGATAAGATTACTGGAATGGATGATTCCTGTACTTGTGGAAATCTATAGAATTATGTCACTGAACAAGATCAGTTTAGCTCGCAGATGCAAAAAAGTTTGCAGAACACTGCGCTTATCACTAGAGCCCATCATCAGACTGAAATTGAATACAATGATAATTTTTTGTGATTATGGCCAATCTAGCGCAATGACATTATTTCCTGTCTGAGAAATGTCTGCTCCAATTAGCTCCAATGTTGTCAGTACCAAAATTTCGGCTAAGCAGGAGATAACCCCACTGTGTAACCTAGGCAAATTGTGGGGCTGCCACCTCGAGGCACTTTACCTTGCCCTGTGTCAGCTTAGTCTGGATCCTGATTCTAAGCCTGTCTAATATGGTTGAACCTGTTTAATATAGCCTTAGAAATCCTTAGGCCGCGCAAGCCCCTCCACTGCAGCAAGGTGAGACACAATTGGTGGAGGCCTAATATATATAATTTACAGTACAACAAATATCCGTCAGACTCGCCGAGATAACAGTAACAGTTCAAGGCAGTCATGATTCGGGGAATGCATTAGACCGTCTTTAGATAGGGCTTCCTTTTTCATTTTTCCTTCATTCTTCACGAAGGAAGCGAGAATGACAAGATAGATAAAGAGAGCGACATTTAGATGAAGATTCTTTCTTCACTCTTCATCGATAAATATCCCGCCTGACAAAAAGAACGAACTTGCTCATTTCTAGCGTGGAATGAAGAGAGGTGGGGGCGTGGCTCCATAAATTTCAAACACATTTTTTGTCACAAAGTCAAAATCTGAGTTCAGAATCGAATTTCTCATTATATTCTAGTGTTGTTTGATACTAAATACTTTGATTATTAAGTTTTTAAGTTTAAATAAATTATTTGAAATCCCGGTATGACATGTGCAATTGCAGAGACACTCCTTCCTACGCATCATGTGTTAGACCACGTGTATGTGTGTTGTGAAAACCGCAACGATCAAGAAAATGAAGAATGAAAAGTGAATCATCTATGTAAACGATCAAGAAAATAAATGAAAAAGGAGGCCCTATCTAAAAGCGGCCTAAGGTAACAATGAAATTAAAACCTTTGGCTACAGTAATTCAAAGGGTACTTAAACTTAAATGACCTTGTTATGTCCCTTGATGTTTGAACCCTGGGCAAACCTTTTGTCTGCCATTTCCGCATTTGAAAATAAAAAGTATGTATTATCTTGATCAGAATTTAGAGGAAAATCTTTAACTTCTTCACTAGAAGAATGCTTTTATATGAAACAATTCAAGAGAAAAAAAATCTCATGTTTTTTATACTGGAAATATAATTTATCTTAGCTCATTCTTTTTGATTAAGGCATTTCAATTTCAAGCACAATTCCATTGAATTCCAAGTAACTATTACTCGGGGTTTTCTTTAACCAAAGTTTTCTACATTAAACATTTTTAGGTTACCGGTAGCCTTTTCATTCTCTGATAATGATAACAAACTTGATGTTTGTTCAGTCTCTCATTGATTGGATATTTAACTTTTCCTCCAGAACGATTGATTTTGATGACAATGAACATAAGCACAGTATCATCATGTAAAAATTGATTTTTTTTCATGTATATGGAATTGGAAATGTTTTTAACATCCCAACCGAAAATGACAATTTCCACGATCGAGTCATGACAAGGAACTCATTTTCAGAGAGCATAACAAACATAATAATAATAACTTTTTTTGTTATTGACACACTATGGCATCCTTCAAACTCAATGCTTCAGACACAGACCAATTTTTTCGTTATGCCTGCAGGGTAAATCACAGAACACCAAGTAAATAAAGGAACAAATAAAACAAATAGGAGGTTTCCCAAATAAATGTTATCTTTGAAACACATAATAATGTTGTTACGGTACTAAAAACGAAAAGAAACGCAATCACATAACATAAAAAACATATTTGTAAGACAACACTGGAGAATGGTAAACATCACTGTGCACCCAGGGTAATTTTTTCAACTGAGTGAAAACGACAAGGCAAATGCCACACACTTGGCACCAGAGCCATTGGAAGCCAACAGTAACAGGATGGCTTGGACCAGAGCTATGCTCCTCTTACTCTTATAATAATATAATGAAGAGAATGAAAATGACAATCGACATTGTTACAAGGGGAATGCATCAACGGCATCCCAGCTGAAGCATGAGAAGGAATGTCTGATTCACACAAACACACACTATTCTGGCTCGCTGACTGTCTGAACATCATTCGAACGTGGGAAATTGACCATGAAAACATGGAATGTTCGGGGGGGAAAAATGGGGGTGGGGGGTTGGTAGGGCTTTCATACTGCTCTTATCGAACCAACAAACCAGACAATAAAAACCAATGAGAAATGGTCATTGTTAGCCTACAGTCTACTCCATCAATCCTCTTCTTATCCTGGTCTGCTCCATTAAAATCTAATCACAACTTGTCAGGGAAGGACCAAAAAAAAAAGTGTCACAAGATGATAATAATAATAATAATAATAAAACTTTTAAAGGGATGGTGTAATACATTGACAACATTTCCCCTCTTAATTTGTAGGGACCTGGGGCTGTCTTGATATAAGTCAAAGAGCTTGGACAGACCACATTGTGTGCTTTAATTTAAAATGATATGGCACAGAAAAAAGATGCTGACACTGACAGGTGATGTGTTGGCGGCTTTCCCTGGCAAGTCAAAACACAATTGCTTAATTCCTGTTTATTTTTCAACACCTAACTATTTCTTTACAAAGGTCGGAGCAGGACACATTAGGCTAAGTATGTATCATTCAGTCTTTGGCACTACGTTGCGATGGAGCATGAGCTATGTTTAGCCGGATTGAGATTAGTCGGAGTGAACTGTGGTATCTACCAGGGATTTCCATTTATCACCGGTACATACAAATTGTAACAAATACAAACAAAAATAAAGACAGGGCCACAATAATACATGGACTGGATGGGGAAAAAAATACAACACAGAGTTTCGACTTGAAGAGAAATGTCTAGATGATCTGCTGGTTCCCTTTCAATCATTCAAACAGTCTGCTTAATCGCCAGCCACATTGACGGTGATCGTTTTCCCCTTCGGATCGTCAAACTTATCCATGACAGACAACTTTAGGATCATCATTGTGCCATACAACATAATGGATATCAGGAGCAAACCCGGGACGATTCCCATCCAGATACCGGCTGTGAAGAAACCCACGCAGTCCTGAGCGTAGAAGAACCTGTCGTTTGCAATGTCAAACACTTGAAGCTGTGGACAGACGGTAATCAGTCAGAAATTGGAAATGCCTATCAAATGATGGTGTGTTACGTTACACTTATCATAAACCAATATGCTTATTCTATAATTACATTGGAAGGCTCTTCATATGAGCTTAATATGCTTATATTCCTATATTCGGATTACTAGGGAGAATAAGAAGAAGCAATGATTTATCTTGTACAATGTCATGCCTAATCAATATGGCAGTTCATATTGTTAATTATTGTAATTTGTTCATCAGAATTATTCAAGGTCCATGAGACCACCCTTCCCAACCTCTTTAAAAAAAATATTAGTTTCCTACGATATTATAAAAATATGTTATGCTTATGATGAATGAGAATGCTTAACAAAAATATCTTCCATTTATCTGATGAACTTTTAGAATTATATATAAACCAAACATATCACTATTACTGAGTCATCAGATGCCCTGTCGAGGTGTGTTAATCGCAGTGACTATTCCTATTCTTAATAATAATAAATCTTTTAGGGTATCAGTTTCCATTTTATAGGACAATATCAGTATATATACCTACTAGATTAAGGCCAAACTACTTTTTTTTTTTTTAATAAAAAAAAATGTCACCAGTGCTTTTGAAATTAGTTTCAGTGATTGAACGTTTTCCTTTCTAAAGGACATTTTTTCATATTCATATTGGGTGAAAGTTGAAAGTTAAAAGGCCGGTGGTGAGATTATTGGGGTCGGTTCTTGATAGTGATAATGTGGTATGATTGTTGCATTGTGTATAATGTAGGTCACAAAAGTTTTTGTCGCAATGTACACTGATTGGTTTTCAGTGTGGCATTATGCTAGATCACTCAATGTGCAGTATGCTTTTATAGCGGGTTTTTTTCATGTGGGTTTTTCATTATGATTTGTGGGTGGAGTTAATGAGTGGTCAGTGAATCCCTAAAATGTCATTGTCCATTGTGTGAGCGAAAACCTTTTTGATGTTGTTTTTTTTTTTAAATGTAGACTTGACGTTTGTTAAATTCAATGGGTTGGAAGGCGGAGGTATTGATCAATTGACATGCTCCGTTTAAGTTAACAACTAGAGGGTGAAATTAATTTCTCTTCGTATAACATTTAGCAACCGACTTGAAAAACATGTCACGTTTGTCACATGGCTACCCCCTACGCTGCATTCTGCGGTATAGGGGGGACTTGATAAACAAACAATTACTATTATCATATCATTGTAAAGTGCAGCTCAGTTGTTAAGCCCAGCAGAGCACTCCAGGTCTTCCAATATTATTGTCAAAACCTTATCTCAATCGCATCCCTGCCCTCAATCTAACCTGAAATCTTTCCAAGGTCACCCTGGTCCCCGTAAAATCCTTGAAGGTCGTGTCCCTGACCGTTTCCACAAACAACTTGAGGCCGGAACAATGGAATGAGTAAAGACGTGGAATGACTCTGTCGAGTTCATAGTTGATGAGTGTAGCATTCTGGATGCTGGTCTTATTGCCAGTGCCGGAGGGTGGCGTCAGATACAAGCTGTTACGGACCATTACCCACCTGTCCTGTTGCAGCAACAACGCCATACTGAGAAAATAAAGAGGAACAATAAACACAGAGATGGCACTGATGGGAAATGGATAGTACTGGTCATGGAGCCGGTACTGATGGGAAACTGACTGGACACAGGGCTGGCATTGATGGGAAATGGATGAAAATACAAATGTATGGTTCTGGTCATGGAGCTGGTACTGATGGGAAATGGATGAAAACATGAATGAATGGTACTGAAACTCGACATAGAGCTGACATTGATGAGAATGGCAATGGAGCTGGTCCCGATGGGAAACAGATGAAAACATGAATGGATGGTATTGGACATAGAGCTGGCACTGATGGGAAATGGGTGACAATATGAATGGATAGTCCTGGAGTTGATACTGATGGATGAAAACATGAATGGAAGCAATATCAGTTGATAAGAAGATAAGATTTACGTCATCAATATCTACTAATCCCCATCAGTGATAAGAACCTACTTCTCAAACACTCAAATGAAATCCCAAGAATGATTCCTCAAAAGTTCTCCAGCAATCAATCGTAGTCTAATTTGGCCATTACATCATCTCGCTTTTTAATCTCTATCCACTTCATTTAGAATTATTTTTTTTAAAGAGTCTTTAGCAGCGCCATCACCTCACTTTTTCAATGGTGTGCATGTCTGTGCATCTGTGTAAAAACTGTAAGTGATCTGTTTTCTTCCATTGTGTAACAATTCTCTTTCGTTATGCGTCATGTAAAGAATGGCAGTCCTGACACAATTTGGCTACAACATTATTGAGGCAACAACCCACACTTTAACTGCAAGTTGAGTGGTATCAATGATAAAATACTTACACAATCTTTACGCTGTATTCGGCACCCTTGGCATCTTTCAATTTGTCAAATTGCAGGACCACACTGAAAAAATATATATGAATAAGAATAAGCAAAAAGTAGAAGGTGACAGTGACAATTAAATGGACCGGTGTGGGAACGACACTTACTTCGATCTGCTATCAATGATCAAACAGTAAGGCCATTCAATATGACTCGCGGTTGATGTCACAGAAAGAAGAAGCCCTACTGATTTTCTTATCTTAATTCTAAGTTCTAATGTGGTTAAGGTCTTTGACTGCCAATATATAAATGAATACAACAACTGGAGCAGATAAGGGCATTGAAAAGAAAAATACAAAGGAAAGAAAAAAGAGAGTTCCCACTCGACTCTCACTGCTTTTTCTTACTCTGCGGAGTTGTTGGTCCTTTTGGAAGATGAGGCCATGTTCTCAGTAGCTGTGGTGTTCAACTGGACGACACAAGTGGTCGGGTCGTCTTTGCCCTTTACACACACACTCAGCCCACACAAGAAGACGTAGACCTCGTTAGAGACATTCATGAAGGCACAACCGGCATCCTGTGGTGCGGCAGTTGGCGCCAATAGGTGTCTGTTGCTGTGTTGGATCGAGTTGGATGGGTCGTTCTGTCAAGGCAACAATTCGGTACAAGTTATTGACAATCAATGGTTCAAATGCCATGCGATTATCATAAATTATAATGCTACAACTCAGTATTCCTAGTCTAAGCAGGACTTAATCCCCATTTCCCAGAGATGATAATTTATGGGCCTTCGGAGAGAAATAACACCCTACCAGCCACAAGCCTGCCAGCTAAAGGGTAATATACAACAAGTACAGGGTGTCTCTAAATCATTACCGGTAGCTGATAAAGAACTGAAATAAATAAAAAAGTTTCACTTAAAAAGAAGTGCTTTGTTTAACATTGCCAGAAATTTGTCATATGATTTTTTTCTTATACCTATTTTTTTTAGCAATGTCCAGTAACTGGTTGCTGTATTCTAGACATCTACATGAGGCCCATCATTTTCCGCAGCATCATCAAATTTGGAGTGACTCAAGAGGTTATTGCTTTTCTGATATTAATTCTAAGGTGGTTTAGGTCTTTAGGTCAAACTGTTTAAAAGTTATTTCAATTCTTTATCAGGTAATGATTCAGAGTCACCCTGTATAGGGCCTATATGTAACAAGGTCAAAACCACGGTATTGTTTCATCTTTGTTCTTATCTATGCTATAATGCAAGGCAGCATTGATATCAATCCTTGCGCTTATGTAGTTTATGATTTTTCATAGCCAAATTTTTCGCTTTGCTGGCTCAGGGATTTTGTTTGGCCAGACTAAACACACTTGTGATCAAACTTAAACCAAAAATCAACACACAACCCACATAGACTTACCACGTCATCAGACCCTTGTGCTGATTTTCCTGTGAAGAGAGCTGAGTATTTGATGCCACTGTCATGTAAATGACGGGTAACGTCCCCTACGACAGCATCTGTAAGGAAACAAAGGATGATGGAATTAAAACCCCAAAATGACTTCACTGGACCATCGCTGTCATCCTCCTTCTCTTTTCTATACTCTACTAATCACCGTTTAACCACTGGCATTTTCACCCATGCACCAGACAGTAACCCGCCATCTTGTGGTGGAGGGGTTGTAATGATTTTGATAGTTATATAATATAATAATGGCATAAATGTACATTCATATAGTACTTATTCACCATCATCATCATGCTCTAAGCATTTTACGGTAGCACACTATTTGTCACTCCTTAGGAAAAGATTTTAATACCATTGTCTGTGATAGCTTTCTCCTCATCTCCTGATCCAATGACGGGTTGGAGATTAACTATGAGCAGAAACCGTTTGCCGTCGGTGAGTTTGAGGGACTTCAGCTGGAGAAGCCCATCGACCATGTGAACGTTGCCATCAAAGTTTTTCATCAATTTCTCCACGGCTACATGGGGGGAATCTACTTGGGGAACTTCCAAGGAATAATGGTCCTCCATTAAACGCTGCAGATAATATAAAGGGGGGTGGGGTGGGACAATTCATAATCATATATTGGTATCAATTGGCACAGTGGGCTGATCCCATGCTTGATAAATTTTAATATTTTAATT
>JARDUL010010462.1:0-13320 GCA_030265205.1 Dirona pellucida | reverse complement strand
AATCCCAGACAAACGTATGCATGCTTTGCTGATGATGTCGTCGTCAGAAGGAACTGGCTCAGGGCAGCCAGGCCAACACATGTCCATTGGAGAGCAAATGATGTGTCTTGGGTGAAACTCTCTATTATTAGTCTCTATACGGTATGATTATACGTGTAGTACCGACTGAGCCCATCACTGAAGCGATATTTGCCCACTCAAGCAATGTCTGAAGTCCTCTTTGGCCTTTCTCACCATCATTAATGACAATTCTATCAGGATCACAGAGATGTACATCTTGAAATGGTGTCTTGCAATTAAACAACTTCCATAACTTGAGCACAATTGAAATGAAGCAAGCAGTATCTTTCCAGGAATCTGTACTTGATTCTGACGTCTTCAAAGCTGCAACAGTGCTGTCGCAAAATACATTTAAAACAAGAGAAACTTTTTGTTTGTCCATACTTGTGGGGTAAACAGTCACTTTCGTCATCTTTGTCAGTCGAGCATCTCTGTGTGCGTCTGTTTTATATAAGTCCCTCACGTCAGACCATTTTGCAATTTTTCTTTCTGCACCTTGAGCTCCATTACTATTTTAATTTTTGGAAGCCTAGATGAGAGGTCAAGGCTTTCGTTCAATTCTAATAATAGATCACTGAACGTGAAGTTCTATAAATAGAGCAGCTACGTTGAGTTGCCAGGTGAAAAATAAAACAGCCAAAATTTCACTTTGAAGCTTGACGACGTTTCCTTCCGGGCATCAAGCATTCGGTTATGATTTTGTTGTTTGTTTGTTGCTTTTTGTGTTTTTCATTTTTGCTCATTTTTTATTTATTCTCCCCACCCCCCTTCACATTTTTAGGGGAGGGGGAGGTCGGGCGGGGCTGTTGTTTTGTTTTGGGTTTGGGTGGGGTTGGTTAGGTAGTTATTACATTAAAATTAAATGCACATTTATTTATGGGATGCTTGACGCTTGATAGGTAATGCAAACGTTTTCTGGCGTTGGTGGCCTTCGCATCACAGTCACAGCCTCAAGTCGGATTTGTCACACAAGGACGTTTTCAACGACAAATGTCAATCACAATGGATTCATAGATACCTAGACGGAACCATATAATTTTATTGGGAGACATTAATTAAAAGCAACTACGACGGTGAATTTCAAAGGACATTCATATAGCAATAGCGATCTCCTTTGAGTCTTCACACCCCAATAAGTACAAAGACTTGACCCCTGACCTCACTGTCCCAAATGATACGACTTGACCAGTGGTCGTCTTGCTAAGCGTCAACATCGCCGTGATTCCCAGTTTGAGATTTTCCATTTGTGTTATTTGTTTTTGATTTTTGTGCTTGTTGGCTGATGAAGGGGAGACCCGAAATGTTCTTTGTATTGTTATTTGTTTATACCTGGAGCTGCACCATTTTCACCTTTTTCACCAAATGATACGAACACATCACCAGAAAATATCATCACCTGCACGAAACAGAATTCAGTTCTCAAAGTTCTCTGTGAAAGTGAGCAATGCCACAAAAAAACAAAAAAACAACAATAGCAACAACAGAACAAAACAGAAGCATCACAAAAAAGCTTAGTTTGCAACATTTATATTTTATTCAGGGCAATACAAGCTGGAATATAATTCAGTCCCCTTACTCTACTATTTACTAAGTAACTCCTTTGTTTCATTTGGTTTGAGGCTTTTGCCAAGGAGTACCCAATGACCTTATATATTAAGGTCATTGGGAGTACCTGCAGTGCCACCATCAGAACACTCGACTCACCATTCGGTCCCATAGCCATAGTAATATACAGGAGGGTACTAAAGACAACAATAATACATAACGATGGGTTTAGAGACGTATCTTTGTACAAATACAGGATGACAGACTTTGACCCCAACAGGTGGTGTCACTCAAACCCCTCCTCAACTTCTCGGGCAGCATGCAGTAGAGAAGCCTCTTAGGCGCATCATTCTAAAGTTATGACAATAGCTTTCTCTGCCTGCAGCCGGGTACTCATTCATATCTGAGTCAAGTGAGGAAAAATTTGTAAAGTCTTTTCCAAGGAGTCAGCTGCGTACAATGAGGTTACAACTACAATATAAATAGAAAATCACTGAATAATATTATATATAAGAAAAACACACATATTACATATTTCTCAATGGTAGGAATGCAAAATAAGATGATGGTACTTTATTACACCAATAGTAAATCATTAAAGAGCACTACGCTGGATATCTAGAAGAATTTTTGTTCTGTTTGAAAATGTAAAAATTTATAATTGCATTTTAAAAAGATCTGTAGCACAAAAAATATATAAAAAAGCACTGGGTTTGGTTGGTTTTTTTTTCAACAAAATCATAAAATAAATATAAAATCAGTGAACACTGATTCAATAAACACATAGACGGTTTGGTTATTCTTCATCAAAAATATAATATTTCAAAATATATATTGTATAATAATGGCTTTTCAATTTGTTCAAATATGGCTTTTTAAAGTTTCCACTAAACTGACGGCACGAAAATACAGCATGATATTTTTTTTTAAATGGACTACTTTTTTCTGGAATAACATTTACATTAACTAAGTCACAAAGATATTTTTACACAGTACCGATCAGCCAAAAAAAAGTTGATTAAAGCTATAGCACAATCAAGCGTACATTGTTGCACCTAGGGTACACAAACCACAAGCTGGTTGGTGGGTGTGCACTAGGTGCAACAATAATTGGTGAAAACCATTTGCTAGGGTTTTCCATTTCCCAGAGATCGGTCTATTGTGAGTAAATAGTACCGTGACAAATAACTTTCCAATAGTGAATAAGGCATCTCTTGTTTTATTTTCGTTACTTCCCGATTAGCAAGGTCAAGTTGCTGGGGAAAAATCTTTTAACAATCTTGTCCTACTAACGTATGTTTTTGCTATATTTAAACCAACTAAAATCCCTTTGTGAAAGTTTCATTTTAGCAGCTTAGTTAAGAAAAAAGTTGTTATCATTTTTTAATCACCCTGTATTGAACCCTCAAGTTATTGTTTCTGCTGCGGAATATGGAAAGTAAAGCATTATTGTGAAAAAAACAACAATGAAAAAGGTCAGAGGTATAGGCACATAGTTAAAGGTTTCAGGATAGTTTAGGATACAAGTGGAAAATATTATGCAAAATTGGTAGGTTCAGTGTGGCATACTAGCACCCGAATGCAAAACAATGAATTTATCATTGAATCTTTCACTTGTTAGGAGCCTACAAGTAAACTTTTTAATGAAATTGTTACGGATGTCTACATTGTTGTCATGTATTTTTTTCAAAAAATGTTTCATTATGAATTACAATTTTAATCAAATATGAGCGAGGTGAGGATGAAAGGCTATTGAGAAATATGGCACGTAATAGCAGGAAAGGATAAAACTGAAATGTTAAATTCCACAAACAAAAGTGTCAGAATGTTTTAATGAGCATGAATAAATTTAGTAAAAGTATAATTTCATAATATACAGATCTTTGCAAATTAAATAACAATAAGAGTCATAGCGATAATGAAAGGATATCTAACAACTATTTAATTGAGTTCTAGAATATTGTGACTAATAAAAAGCAAAGAACAACAAAAAGAGAGAAGAGATTAAAATTCTCTCTTAATCCTTACTCATTTCAACTTTCAATGATAAACCTAAATACAATTTTTTCATTCACCTTAAACTGGGCTTGAGCAATTCAATCAGACAGCAGTGAAACAATCAGATTTCGACTTAGCCAGGAGAGACTCGCCCGGATCCTAGATATCTAATGTTCAGTAGTGAGTCACTTTTGAGTACATTTACAGATAAAGATATGGATAA
The DNA here is from genome assembly GCA_030265205.1 of Dirona pellucida. Lineage (NCBI taxonomy): Eukaryota > Metazoa > Mollusca > Gastropoda > Nudibranchia > Dironidae > Dirona > Dirona pellucida. Next base: position 9,494 of record JARDUL010010462.1, on the reverse strand, counting down.
AATAATACAAAGAATTTCCCCACAGGGATGAAATAAAGCACTATGTTATCTTAATATCTATCTTATCTTAAAATTAAAAACCAAACTGTGTGACCAAATTGGCATGAATAAAATTGAGTAGAAACAGCATTTCACAGACAAATCCCACGATTTGGGGGCCATGTGGAATAACCACAATTGACTTTGCAAATTGGACAGGTGATGACTATGAAAATGTGGTCAATGAATGTGTTTTAGTTTCAGCATCTGGCAAGTCAAGGAAGACACATTATTTTCCTTCCTATTGAAGATCTGATGGGGCATTTGAATACATGGAACACATTAATTAAAGGCACATTTTTGAATAACCTCTTCCTTCTAAGTATCATCAGTTAAATTTGGCAATAAAACATCTGACTATGTGGCAAAACTCAAAAAGTGTTTCATGGCTAAAAGTGAACGTCCAAATAGTAATAGTTTTATAATAAATGACACTTCAATTGCATTTACTATGTTCAACACATCTCAAAAGCATATTGCGTAATGTTTGTTTGTTTGTTATCTGCTCCCTTAAGTATACCATGATCAAATTGTGTAGCGACCAGCTCTGTGTCTGGCCGAGGCAGAAATCATCGATGTACAGACACAGATAAAACTTATCCAGGTAAGTGAAAGTTGGTACCCTGTCAGTATACACGGCCAGGCCTAACAAAATCTATGGATCAAGATTTTTAAGTACATATATAAGAAATATAAATCGCATCAAAGATATTTGTTGCCAATTTGTATCCAATAGCCCTCCTGTTATAAATTATACATTAAAATCAGCGAGAATATTTTATTGAAATTTAAAATGTGGCTCATACTGGTATTCCCACATATCAGAATTGGGATCAAGTCATCAAAGTTATTTGGAATCCATATCTCAAATGGCAGCAATATCAATTTCAAAAATCTCTATTGAGTCATCAGCACGGAATACTAATATTAAATAAAATTTTAAAAAAGAGTATCTTGGAAAACAGAGTTATTTCCCTTTTCTTAGGCATTTGCAGCTGCTGGCTGACCCCCTTCCCTTTCCAACCACATCCTATTTCATCCCTAAAAACACGTCATTCCTGACTCGCTGACTGCCGACCTACTTGTGAGGCATGAAAGTGAGTAAGGATTCATAGTTAGAGGACTTGTGTTTGGAATTAAGACGCAAGACTCAAAATTCAAGTTGCAATTCACACAGAGTGACAAGTCAGCCTTCAGCTGGATTCAAAACAAAGGCTTTCCGTGGTAATCACTAATCAGTATTCAGCCACAAACCGTGCTTTGACAATCCTCATGCACAAGCCAAACCTTTGCTTAAGATCAGGACTTAGCTTATATTTGTCTGTAACCAATTCTGTCATGGAGCTGGCCCCTATGCTGCAATATATTTGAAATGTTTCCCCTCCAATAAAAGATGTAGGATCATCTATAAAATACTGTAATAATGAGATTGTTATGTAACCAGATTGTCACTTTCAGATATCTTTGGATTCAATAAATAAAACCAGTAAGGAGGGATTCACAAATCATAATTTTACCTGTTTACATAAATAATTCTTTTTTTTTCTTTTTTTATGATAACATTCTGCAGTCTTTCTTCATAATCTGTCCAGTACGCTAACATTAGCAGTAGATCCAATATCAGCTGGTTTGACTCCAAAGACAAGCACAAAAGACGGGATGACGCTGAGGATTGTAAAATAAAAGTAATCATTAAGTAAAGTAGAACTACTGGGAGGCAAAAATGTGGATATGAAAGTCAAAAAATGAATCAAAAGTAAAAACATAATCTAATTTAGAAAAATAGTTGCCGTAATTGGGGTCAAACTGCTGCACCATAAAGACATAGCTTTGATTTTCTTCTATGTAAAGTGATATATATATATATCTGAATTATATATATAAAATAATGCAAACATTAGGTTGTTATGCAGCATATATAAATATACCTCCATGAGATATTCTATTTCTTGTAAGATCACTTACCCTTAAGACAAATTTTCCCCTGGGATTAACAAAGGAATTTGTTTCTAAATTTTTTTAACATTTCTATATTATGTATGTGCAAGACAGCTGCTAATAGCACAGGGTCAGAACATACACTGACGTTCTGCCTCCCCTCACTATTGTGACCCAGTTCAGTTCAAGACATTTTGACCATGGCTTTATATAATCACTCACTTCATCTCTAGTTCTGGGACATCCATTCTTTTTGCCTCCCCGTCCAAATTTACATAATGTTCCATTTGCCGTTCCTTAGCCCTGGCAACAGACACATTCTCATCGGTTTCATCCGCGTCTCTTGTGATTTTAAGTCGCAATCCCTGTACATTCCTGAGTATTTCAATGTCAGGTGGAATGGGCTGAGAAAAAAAATAATCTAATAATCGTAAATGTTGCACAATAACTATTCATGCATCTATGCGTTCCAAAAAATCTAAAACACGTTGCTCAACTAAATGATGCGCAGGCACAGGGAGAGGCATGTAAAGCACCTGAATAGTGTCTTATATATGGATTACATTAGGTATCAAAATTATATAATTATGATATATAGGAAACCATTTACTCTTTCATGATATTTAATCCCACTCAAGTAGACTGGTTCACAAAGGGCCTAAAATCAATGCCTATATATATCTATTACGTAAATTCTTGACACAACACAACTACTTCAACAACCAACACAAGGGAAAAACTGCTGTTGCCGATAAAAATCAATTCCAAAATAGCTATTTCTATTTAATGACGCTTATTTATCAAATAACAATAAGGGTGGATGTGGCATCATCTCAATGTAATAGCCAAAGCAATTCAGATTGTAGGGGAGATAATAATGATACTGTTCACCTTACCATATATTATCTCCCTTGATCTATCAGACATGAAGCAATATGTGCCCCTTTTTATTTCCGTAATCTATGTACAATAAACTTCCCATACCGAATACTCAATGTTCATCAAGTGTATAATCTCCATTTACACCAGGCGTAATTTGCTGTTGCTTTCGAAGCTGCCTTTACGTCGTTACGTATGAGTGTAGAATTTAAAATCACAATACATGACCTTGTATCCACAACTTTCACTCAAAGACACAAAAATGTTTATAAAAATTCCAATTTTAACCCCCCAAAAAAGACAATTAAAAAACTAAAACAAACAAACAAACAAAAGAAAATGTTTAAATCATTTATAACATACTAACACCTACATCAACCCTTTTGCCCTGTGCAAATTTCATGAAGAATTTCAATAGTCTGGTGGTAGGACACCCATGATCCACAACGACAGAGACGTGATCGGAGTAGACATCTGTGTATGCTACATTGTCTTTGTATATGATGTTTGCAATGAAGACACACACGCTATTAAAGGTTGGCGTCTTGCCATCGTATTTGATCCATGATGAATCTAATGGGGGGAAAAAGGTGTACAACTCAACTTGAGAACAGCTGATTAGATATAGATGCAATTTTGGTTGACAGCTTATCAGTCTATCCAGGCGAGTGTAAACCACATTTTTTTCCGAAGTTTTCAAAGTTGATTAAAAAGTCAATTATTTTAATAAGTCGATCAGCTTATTTATTGTTTTGCAATGACTTACAACTGCAATAGAGTCATGTGACATTGGCTAGGTACATTAATTTAGAATAGATGTGTCATTTTAGTGGATGCAACAACTACAAATGCACCAGACCTCTGCTTCCATCCGACAGTGTCAGGATGGCACATGAGTGTGAGTGATTTAAAGATGTGTGGTATGGTAGATAGTGGTAGGTATGTCAAGTCATCTCTAGTTTAGTAGTATATCTATTTGTTACTTTTCAACTTGTATTGTCCACGCACAGTTTTCAGGTTTTTTTAAGTTCGTCATTTACATTTGCTATCCCATTGTAATTTGGGAAAAAGTAGAAATAAAACAAATGAAGGGTGGAAGGGGAAAATCAGAGATGTCCAATTTTGGTGCTTGTCAAAATTTCATTGGATAGGTCTTCATATTTAATCTAAGTGGTGTTTACTGTAGAGTTAATGAAAAAATGAAAAAATCCAAAGAACAAATCTAATGAAGAAGAATGCCTTCTCTGTCTTGACAAAATATCATTTTAGTAGATAAATAATTTACCTCCAGGGTTTTCTGTACTTTTTTCCGTGGCAGCAGAACTGAGGGGGAAAGAAGATAATATGACAATTGACAATGATCAACCTCTCACAAAGTCAAAATGAGACAAAACTATTTCAATCACAAATCACACTGATTATAACAACTAGTCAAGCTTACTAAAATTAAACACAAATATACTGCAATCACTACCAGAAATAATTGATTTATAATGTTAGGTTAGTTTGATAAACTTCACAATTCACTAAAGAAGAACAAATAAAAATAAAGGAAAGAATAGAATGACAACGTCCATTTCCAGTCAAAGCCATAGTATTACAACAGCAATAAAAATGACTCGCATTATCTGCATGATGAAACTTGCTACATTTCAAAACTTAATGGACACATATAAGTTATTCTTAGCACTGATTGAACTACACACAGTTGTCTGGCTACCACTCTTTAATTCAGGATTACACGACTGTGATTCCCAACTGAGATATAGTAATTGATTCACACGTAGAAAAAAACTAAAATCAATGATGATACTGATACTATTACTGTGCCTGAAAACATGATGACCTCATGTTCATTGAGTCATTAATAAGATGAGCTTGCCTTTTGACTTTGCTTTTACATAGGACAATAGCAATACACCAAACGACAAAAAGCTTTCACAGTCACAGTAAACATTTGGACCTCTCAATCACTCTAAACATGTGGCTAACATAGTTATCTCTCAAGTTTTCATCAATAAATAAATAAACAGTTCAACTAAGACCTTCTAGAGACATACAGGGAGGCTAACAAATATCTGACAGTCGTTTTATTGGGCTTATTCAATGGCAGTTTTCGTAGTCACTTCAGGTCAATGTGTCAACCCTAGGTGTGCCAAGAAGATCCAAACGACGTGTCCTGAAGCGACATAAAAAACTACTGACGATATGACCCCAATAGAACTGGATAAGGAAGTTGGTTGATATATGTTAGCCTTCGGACCATGCTCAACTTACCTGGCCCCTCTTTCATTTCCTTCCTCTGATGAATCAGGTGCTTGTCGATATTCTAGCTTGCCGTGCCAGATTCTCTTCTTGCGGAAAATACTTGCCAACAAGGCATCTAGCAACATCCAAATAAAACAAAATATTCAATGCATTGAAAAAAAACCCCTCATTTATTTTAAAAGGAATGAAAAAAACCAACCAATGGTGTAAAATAACTAACATTAACTAGAACGTTTCAGGTCTCCCTTTTGTCAGCTACAAAAACAGAAAACACAATAAAAAGGTAAAAGGGGGAAAAGGCATTGAAATGAAGGGTAGGTGGTAAAAAACTGGTTTGTTTGTTTATCGAGTCCCCTTTATACTGCAAAAAGCAGTGTAGGGGCCAGCCATATGTCAAGCTCTGAAGGGTGCAAATGACAAATGGAAGTAAATCCATATGCCAATAAGGACTTACACCACTCATCACCTAACACATGGCTAGAAAGACTCTGCATCAGTAATAAAAGACAAGCAGGTGATGAGCCCACTGTGTGTGGTAAAAAACTAAGAGGTGCAAAAGCATGTTGCATACCTGGCGAGAGGTGAGAAGGGCAGGGTGAGTAAATGAATGAAGCTATACAATATATTATTTTGTTTGCATTCCTTTCGTTTGGATTATTTGCTACTGGCAGCTCTCGTTACTTTGTTTAATAAATTTTAGTGAAACTAACTTCAAACTGAAAAGAAACAAAGTGATTACAACTAGATAAACATTGCAGTATGACAAAATAGCATAGCATTTCATTTTTTCCCTTCGCTTAGGAGTCATATATACGTTTTTATATTGAAGTTCCAGATGACCACATAATCCAAGCAGCTATTTACAATTTTACATGCCCAAATTAGTTACAGGGCCTCCTCTTTTTTGCTACACCTGAGAAGTCTAGGGTTTTAACTTCAATACACAATGAGCCAGGTAATCTATTTTCTTGCTGATGACGATCAAACCTATTATTTTTGAGCAAGTGGTGTAACATTTACCTACCGTGTCATTGCATCACTCTGAAATGGGTTGGCATCCGGCTATTTAAAAACTGAAAAAAAAAACTGCTTTAATCAAAGAAGGAAATATGGTAACCTAATAAATATCAAAACAATCTTACATGGATATCGCATTCTTTTCATCCACCTCAACTCATCCGTCCTCAGAATCAGGTCAGAAAAATATCCATTGCCCAGGAGCAGGCCACAAATATTAAGCAGTTTCCCATCAGCGTGAACGGACATAGCAGTAGCCTGATGTTGCTCTCCTTTATCAGAAAAAATATAGAAGATATTAGTATTACATTGCATGACTGCTTTGTTTAAAGTTTTTCTCATTTTCTATTAGATAAATAAATAATAAAATAAATAATGATTTTGCCTTTATTTTATTTACAAAGGCACTTTGTCTTTATAGATTATTTTCTTAAAAAGACAAATAACCCAAGAGTCAGTCGCAGTGTTTGTGATCCAACAATAATCAATTGGGTTAAAATATAATATAAATTTGATCTTCACTAAAATACTAAAATATGTGATCCATACTGCCACATAATGTATCTCCTTCACTTTAGTGAGTATGTAAATAAGAAGGGGTAAAAAAAACCAACTATCATGCTATTATTCTTATAAAAATACTTATAAAATTTCATGTGTTTAGGTGCAGTATTATGTATAAAACATTGAGCACAATTCCAAGTAATTAAATTGGAAACAAATGTAACTGGCAAAAAAGTTAAGGCTTCATTAAATCTGCATGGATGGCAGGTCTGAGTGATCACATGACATACAAAATTGTGTCGTTGCGTCTTTTTGAGTCTACACATTCATTCTTAAGTTGCATATATAATATAACAATAGTCAAGAAAAGTCCAAAGATATGAGGTTTATGAAGAGTCTAAAGAAAACAAAATGACCAACCCCTGATAACTCTCAGAGCCGCTGTGTCGACATCAATAACTCCATTAAACCACCCTGACACTCCATTTCCAGTTCCTGGAAACAAAAATAGAATAGAACAAACAAGAATGACTCCAAGCATCCACGGATTAAAAAAAATATTCAAATCAGTAGAACCTGTATCCGTATGAGTACTTGGAGAGACTCTTGTGAGAGAACAATGACTCCAGGGTGGCACTATCGCTTAACACAATTTTTATAAATAGACTATATATCATTAATGTTATAATGATCAAAGAGTAATCAAACAGAGAATCATGAAAAATAAAGGCATCTCATGGGTAAGGGAATGCTGTGACCTCTTCCAGACTCTGTGGGCATGCCATTCAATGCCAATAATTTAGTGGTCAGGACATCTACATTTCAATTTCTGGGTGGGTGGGGGGGGGGGGGGGGGTTGAATAACGGGTAAACACTGTACCTGCTGGAATTACACCAATAGGCGTAGACAATGATTTTAATTTTGCACTCTGATCATTGTAGTCCACTCCTGCTGATTTCTGTACCTGAATGGTCAGGCCATGAATCACTTCTTGATATGTCCCATCACCTCCCACAGCCACAATCCTTAAAGACAAACAAAGGCAATTTAAAAACCCTGCATCTCTCAGTAAATACGGACATGAAACTGGGAATTTACAACAATACTTTAAATACTTTTAATTTAATATTTAGACCTTTTTGTAAAATTCCTTCAACAAGCAATTGCAAGAAATTGGGCAATTATGCCTAAAAATCAACTTGAATATTTTAAAGACTTTTTTTTTTCAAACAAACCACCAAGTGTTGTATTTCATAGGGAAATTCCTATGTTACACAAATAGACATAGTACACATGAATAATACAGTTATGGGAAAATCCATGAGTAGTGTGCATATCATTACCTTCTTTGCGATTTCTTTTCATTTCGAATAGACCATTCCGATCACTCTCACAATGAACCAAAGAAACTTTGTGTTAAATGGCTTCAAAACATGACACATTCAAATCGATAAATCATATTTCTTACCTCGTTATCTTCAAACGGTCACAACATCATCATTTATTAACATTATATATGAAACAAACTACACAATGTAAAGGAAGGCCTGTTTTTTAATAACATGCTAATTTAGACTTTTTTTTTTACAAATGCCTAAAAAACATAAAAAATGCAACCATGTCCTTTATAAGTCCTGCAGTGACTTACAGCGTGATGAGCCAGTAGCCAATGCCTGTTTCTGTAATTTGAAGGGGATAAAGTGTTGGTTTATTACCCTCTGGATAGGACGCTAGTGTATCACAGATAAATTCCGTAAATATTAGCTGGTATTTATTTTTGCCCCTGGGATAAATGGAGCAATCAGAGTGATGCATCTTACCCAGGGATAAAAACATTGGGCCGCAAGTGAGACGTGAACCCCCACTGTTTATGTAATCATCCAGCCCCCATACCTCTACTCCTGTTATGTAAACAAACCAAAATTTCAAAATGCTATAATCATTACCCGTCATATGAAGAAAAGTCTTGATTTTCTACAAGTTCCACAACATGTCCAGCTCTTTCAGAGACTACAAAAACAAAAACAAAAATAAAACAACCTTCATATGTTATAAAAACATTTTCATTCACTTGTTACTGGGCTATTTTCCCACGCTCAATGTCCAGCCTCCCTTCATTCTTGAGACTCAGTAATTTTCACATAATCTTCAACAAAGTATTAGCAAGATCTGTAGTAAGTAAATTGAATGTAATCATAATAACTTAGGTTTTGGACACAACAGGCTGATCAGAGTTGTAAGTGAAATAAATTTGAGAACAATTTAACATGACGATGAACATTGTGATACCACTTCTGTGAGAATAAAGGTTAACATAAATTGTCTTAATACCACTAGTTCGTACCCTGCTGATTGCATTAACTTACCATGAACATCGGCTTGAATTTCTGCCAATTCAAATATTTTGTGGACTTTCTTTTCATAGACCTGTTGTCCACTTGCTGATCCACCCATTGGGTTCACAACTACAAACACTTTTCGGGGACGACCATTCACTGTAACAGAAGATGACATGAAACATGATGAAACATATGATGGAACTACACTTGAGAGTAAAAATCCAAAATGGAAACTAATTTTAGGAAAAGTACCATTTTTTATTTTGTTACCAATTAATATCTCTTAGCTGTGTTTTCCAAAGATGCCAACCGTACAACAGTGAAAAGGCATACCCAGATCTAGCCCCCAAAGATTCATATCTGAATGAAGACAACCATCCACAACTGTGAAATGGTTTGGTCCCCTCCCAGTCAATCCATTCTATGTGTCTACTATTCCAGATTCTCCAGCGCCATAGACAGAGGAAGATCCATGACGGAGCTGGAAAAATACAGCATCAGAGACCTTG
>JARDUL010010351.1:0-13320 GCA_030265205.1 Dirona pellucida | reverse complement strand
AAGAAGAAGAAGAAGAAGAAGAAGAAGAAGAAGAAGAAGAAGAAGAAGAAGAAGAAAAAGAAGAACAACAACAACAAGAAGAAGAAATATGAGGAAAAGGAGAAGAATAAAAAGGAGGAAAAGAAGCCATAAGAAAAAGAAGAAGTGTGAAAAGAAGAGGAAAACGAAAAGGAAGGAGGAGAAGAAGAAAGAGAAAAAGAGCCAGGGGCTATAAACAGTACAAACAAAAAAGAATATTAAATAAGGTATGGTCATCCTGAAAAGACCTGTCTTGCGACGAACGTGTGGCTCCCGTGAAGAGAGATGTACATAATACTATATAGAAGGTTACAGGTCAAAGGTTAAGATTTATCAAACGGGGGAACACAATGGCAGTGGGTTGAAAGACAGCCCCGCGCGGCGGGAAGGGGAGGGGAACAATGGAGGCCGTGCAGACGTGCATGACAGATCAAAAACAAATCAAACATAAAAACAACAATTGGAAGGAGTAAAAAAAAAAAGAAAGAGAAGAAAAGAAACGAAACATCTAAACGAGACAAAATAAATTAAAAAGAAGAACGAAGGCCAGGAGTTGGCCGCGTGACGGTGGTCAAACAGCAGTTCTAGGCTGGTGGTGATGAGTCGACAATCACGTGACAGCTGGGCAGTCTTGTTTAAAAAAAGGAAATGATTAAAGCAATAATGGGCGGGATGCGCCTTGTAAAAAATAAAGGGATGGTCGCGTGGAAAGACCGGGGAATCATCAGTGAGGTGGATGGGAAGACGAGGTGACCAGTGACAATGAATGAATGGGATCCCAGGAGTGAAAAAAGAATGGGGAGAAAGCATGTCTGTGCATGAGGAATGAGAAGCGGTGGCTGGGGCAAGGGGGGATGGTTTGGGGTGTGGTTTGTAGGTGAGAAAGAAAAAGTTGAAACCTCTAAAAAAGCGAGACGAAAAGAAGAAGACGGCGTGAGATGGGAGGAGGATTGTCTGGGTTCTGTCTGGATGCGTGCGTGACCCAGGGACAGGAATTCCGGAAGGATGGGTTGACACAAAGGGTGCAGAAAATTAAAAAGATAATGGTATTTATAGCTTCAAGTGCGAGACAATTAAATAACAATACACAGAACGTTTCGGGTCTCCCCTTCGTCAGCCAACTCGTTTTTCTGACTTGGAACAAAACCTAAGTCTGAGACTGCCTGTTTGAGCTTACCTTACTTCTTTGTGTTTTATGTGTTTGTTAGCTGACGAAGGGGAGACCTGGAACGTTCTTTCACTTGTTTTACAATTGAAGCAATGCCATTATATATATATATACACAGATTTTTAGCTTCTGGCAGCCCCTGTTCCTCCATTCACAAAGGTTGGGAGGGGTTGGGGGGAGGGAGGGGGATGATTTGTTTGTAACTAAGTGAGTGTTTGGGGTTATTATTATTATTATATTATATAAATTAACAAACCACTGAAGAATGAAATGAAAAACTAGAAACCAGAGGAAAATCTGAAAAAAAAGTTTTATTCTATAGTGATAAACAGTAACATGATGACAACAATTTGATAGATCGAGGGCTAAACCTAAAACTAAAACAAATAGTTATAATCATTGCATGCCTGAATACATGTCGCACAGATATAAACAAAACAAAAACAATAAGAAGGCAAGGATCTAATCATAATAATAGGTGATAAATAAATATTAAGATATTAATAATTAAGAGGAATGAGTAGAAAACCCCACTATTACAAAGCTAGGTCAGACTTTTATGAAAAGTTGTCTAAACCATTTTCTAAATTCACTTTTGGCTTATACTTATACTTATACACTTTTTGCATTATGGAGAAATGATTATATTAATAATTTAAAAAAAAATACATTTAAAAATTCCTTATACTCATCACGGGGGAGTAATTCGTCTTTAAGCCGAGGGTAGACTGGAACAACCCAGGCGTCAGCCGCAGTGGAGCGGAGCAAAGTTGGATCAAGGTCTTGAGAGAAAATAAACCCAGTGCTTCCAAACGGATTCGAACCTGCGATCAAAGGCGAATGATTTAACCACTGCGCCATCAGTTCCCTGGATTAACCAAGCCCGCCAGCAATACAAATGTGGGAAATTTGTAATGAAAACATGGAATTTTCATAAATGCTTGTAAACTTCGCCGCCCCCCCCCCCCCCCTCCAAAACACAAAAAACCCAAAAAAAAACCCTAACAATAAAACAATGTAAAACTAAGACCTAAAAAAGAAAAAATATTGAATTAGTGTCTTTTATAATCTGGGATTTTCGTCCTAAAATCAGGAAAATGTCTTAAAATATAAAACCTGTGATTTTCCCTGGATCTCCTCCGGGATCATTGGCTAGTCTGGGTAAACTGGTCACTCTGTCTAAACCTAACATTCTTACAAGTATAAGTATAAGAACTATCACTATCATCAATATAGGAACATGAAAAGTGTAAGGGTCTTAACAAAGGATGTTTCAACAGTGCAGAAGTGGTTTCTGTTTCATAAACATGATGATGCTGATGATGATGATGGTGATGATGATGATGCTGATGCTGATAATGATGGTGATGATGATGATGATGATGATGACGATGATGATAATGATAAATGATACTATACATGGCAATGCCAATTGGCTGCAATAAAATATTTCAATGTTAAGAAGTGGCAAAAGAACAATATGATTTGATGATGATCATGATGATGATGATGATAAGGAGGAGGCGAACAGCAGCAAAAGGGAAGAGCTGGGGGGAAAAACCTAGCACTGCATTAAGTTGAGACAAGAGGTTAGACCCTTGGTCACTTTAAAGAGAACTCACTGCTTATTGAACTGAATACCTAAAAATATCTCTGTACTATACCATGGTTACTTCTTGAATGCGAAGAGTGGAATCAAGAAAAGCAAAGAAACAATTAACATTGAGCATCACTTGAGAAGTTGAAGCTACAGCAGCTGAGCCTTGAGGCTCCGGTTTTATGAGGATACTCAACCCGTAAACTCATTGATGTAAAAATATAAGTTTGTGTGTGTCTTCTCTGTTTGCAATAGACAAGATCGTAAGAACATTTCCCCCAGCAACTTGACATTGTTATTCGGGAAGTACCCAAAAAAAAATAACCATGAGATTCCTTACTCACCATTGGAAAGTTGTTTGTCATGGTACTTTAAATTCACAATAGACCGACTTCTGGAAAATGGAAAACCCAAGCAAACGGTTTTCACCAATCAATTTTCTTCGGGGTAGACTTCATGTGGAATACAAATGATCAGTGACCATCCATCAATATTAGACATCAATGAAACTTGGCAAATAAGTGTAGGTATGGCTTCTCTAATAAGGCTTTTTGTTGTCTCGTTCATGAGAAATTTAACATCCTTCAAGGTTTTTGTTTGCGACACAATTATCTTATTCTTTTCAGCTTTTGTCGTCATCTTTGGCTGGCTCCAAACAAAATTCAAGAGTAGATGTTTAAAAAAAAGTTAGCTAGTTGCGTAAAGTGGTTACTCGATATCATCTATGTGTGTGTTTGATTATGGATAGTTTTGACAAACAGTAAGAGTAAGAGAGAAATCTTATCTCTCGTTTCCACAATATTTTGCATCCGTAAACGTAAAAACATTCTTTTTATTCCATCTGGTCTTGAAAATCTCAATTGAAACAGTATGAGTGAGAGTATGTAATTAAAAACTCAAAAAAGATATTGCATTGATGAAATGAAGCCCACATTCAAATATCAAGAGTAGACTTTTCCCCTTAAAGAAAGCAGAAGGATAATGACGAGGGACAAGAAAGACGTAGAGGAGAGAAGAGCACAAGGAACAGGAAAGATGTAGAGGAGAGAAGAATGCATCGTCGAGTAAACATTGTCATTATTAATTGAATTTAAAATAAAGCAACCGACCATCCATTAGTTAGATATCACATTGCACTCTTCAGCCATACGGTTGTTACATTGGCACGGACAGTCAAGGGAAAGAACCCATTGCCAATTGGTCCACAGTTTCATGTTTGGAAAGTGAGAGTGAAACAAACAAACGAACACACAATCTCACCGAAAAATTTGTAGAATTTTCTAAAACAACATAGATTTTAACAAAGTTATTATTAATTGTAATCAACTTAAGTGAGAGTGAAATAAACAAACAAACGAATGAACAAACAAACAAACAAACAAACAATTCCACCGAAAAACCTGCAGGTTCTTTTACAACAAAAACATAGATGTTACAAAATTATTATTAATTGTAATTGTAATGAATTAAAGTTGCTGCGTAGCAAAAAAAAAAAAAAGAAGAAAAACGATTCCTACATTTTTATTGCGTGGTAGTTACAATGATCACTACATTATGCCTACTGTTATAAATATTACATCGCATCATCTATTTATAGCTCATATGCAGAAATTAAATGAAATTTTTATCTTTATACAGATTATAATAATATATCAACATTTCAATCATATTTAAAAAAAAACAATTTTAATGATTGAAAAAGAAAAAAACAAAACAATTATAAAATTTTAATGATTGAAAATCACAGAAATTTGAATTTACAATTCAACCGAAATTCCCTGGGTCAATAAAACATGTATCATTCATTTGTTTAAACGTAGACATTTCATAAAAAACTGGCGATGGTTTTACACATCTGAAACACGTGGAATTATCCTTAGCCTCAATCTCACGGTGAAGTTCAGCCATTTTCTAATTGATCAAATATATGACATCAGCAAGTAATATAATACATCATACATTAATATTAAGTATTAATAATAATATATATTATACTTTTCCTGTCCTCCTAATTGTTATTTATTTGTATAATGTTATGTACCCCTATTACTGTGTACTTTTTAATTGAATTGTGCCTCTGAGCATCGTTAGGCGCTGGCTATATAAATTAAATATGTATCACCTTTCTTTCTTTCTTGATCGATTTACCTTATGTACCTTTCGGTGTAAGGCTTATGCATCATAAACAAACTTTCGCCACTGGTTTCTATCCAATGTCTTCCTTTTTGCGTCTACAAACTTATATCCCTTGTTTTTTATGGTTTCTGTAATTACTTCCTGTCAAGTTGTTTTTGGTCTACCTCTAGGTAATTTCCCTTGCTGTTTACATTCTAATATTTGTTTTGGTATCACCATTATTAATAATTACACAAAATAAAGCAGTGCCCAATCCATTGAATTAATGCCAAAAAAATAAAAAAATCTGTCACCATTTATTAGACTGGAGGGACTGAATGTGTAGACCTATCTTCTCGAGTCACAAGACCCACAATGCGTGAACACAGGATCAAAGGTGAACTAAAAATCAAGGGGAAAACTTTCAAGACCCAACACCTTGTTTGCATAGAACCCTGCTTGATTGCAAAAGTCAGAAGAAAATTTTATATCAAGTTAATTAGTTAACTAATGCCACGCCATTAGCGGCAAAAGCCAAATAGTTTTTATAGTCAAAGCTCAGAGATAAACACCAACACCTACACAACTGATATAATTTTCTCGCCATAATATGAGTATAATCTGAACATTGTGTTGCTTTGAGATGTATCCTGTTAACAGTGTGTTGCTTTGAGATGTATCCTGTCAACAGTGTGTTGCTTTGAGATGTATCCTGTCAACAGTGTGTTGCTTTGAGATGTAACATTAAACAGTGTATTGCTTTGAGATGTATCCTGTCAACAGTGTGTTGCTTTGAGATGTATCCTGTCAACAGTGTGTTGCTTTGAGATGTAACATTAAACAGTGTATTGCTTTGAGATGTATCCTGTCAACAGTGTGTTGCTTTGAGATGTAACATTAAACAGTGTATTGCTTTGGGATGTAACATTAAACAGTGTTGCTCATTATAATGGTGCCAATCAAGGTTTTTGAATACAGTGGACTGACGAACCACTTGTCCTAAATCCCTAATCCACATAATTCCAGACTTGGAGTTTAATTGTGGGTGATAGGCAGGACGCTTATATTAAAATTTAACTTCTTTTTTTTTTTGATCAATGTTCCCTATTTTTCACAACTAGCAATATATCTATTGCCTCTATTCACATTCCATTTCCAATAATTTTTTCTCACTAACAAGAACGCAAAAAAATAAAGATTTTCACTCAGAAAACAATTTGATCAAATCAACAAATCGACTGGTGATATGGCTTAAAATGTAAAAAATCAAATAAAAACACTTGATTACAAAATCTCAAACCCTCTTTTGCGCAATGCTTAATCACAAAGACCTTGTAGTTGTAAAAACTCGGTCCAGTGAAGTAGTAGGTACCACAATAACATACATCATACATCTTATGATATTTCTATGGGAGAGAAGGACTAAGACTAAGAGGTGCCTTATCAATTTTTTGGCACAGGTAAAAATCACTGCCGCCAGAATTATTTTACTTCACAACCTGTAAACTAAGAGAACATTGATCACAATCAATTTTGCGCTGTATTTCTCTACACTAATAATATTTGCACCACCAGTGCTATATACTTCATGTCATGAAATTTCTTATTCAATTTAAAATTATTATTCAAATACATTCAAGACTTCTGATTGTGGGATACAAACCATGCTGTCCGCTCACTATTTCCACAAAAATGTTTTTCTTTAAATGATAAATTCATTATTGTATAATAATATATGACATGTCAAATATTGCATCACAATTTTTCAGCCTGCATGATGAAACATTTAGATAATATTTCACAACAAAATTGTCATTCATACTTTATAATATTAATATTAATATATATATATATATATATAATATACATATACAGTGATTGTATAAGGAGAAAATATATTGAATCATTCATTTCTTCTTTAAATCAAACACAATATAATTAATTTGAAACAGTATTGTAAAACATTTCAACCTCAGTGCCCGCCCCCCCCCCCCCCGACTTTCCAAAAGAACACAATTGGGCTGAAAAAAACAAACCCCGAGAACATGGCTGATGTAAAAGGGGATAATTCAAATGATGTGTTGTATTTGTATATTGTGAAATGCTTCAAAATAGGTTCAATTGACCAGTAACAAATGGTATATTACTATGGTTTATATTCTTAACTCAAACACATCTTTTATATTGTTGTTACGCTCATTTTTTTCAGCCGAGTTGATTTCTTTTTTTTTTTAAACAAATAATATATCTTTTCTTGAAAATACAACAATGATGAAAGAGAGGGTTTTCTTTCTTCTATTTCAGCAGTCGAATACATAAGATAACATTCCTAATTTTCAATGGGGACATAAAATGTTTGGAATATAAGTTAACAAATTTAAAAATGTAAATTATGTTCTTTTCCATGGCTAAATGGGCTGTCTGTCAATGCACAGTTTGCTCACCCATTCGGCCAGTTTGATACGAAATTTAGAAACGCCAGTCATTATAGTTTTTTTTTAAATATAAGAAAAGAAACCAAACAAAAGAAGAATTTTAAAAATAATTTGGACGCTTCCTCCTTGAATGTTGTGGTAGTTTACAATGGTATCAGCATCACACGAAAGAGTAAAACCACTGTCCAGTCAGTAGGTATTTTAATAATCACACATTCTTTTAAAAATGAGTAAAAATCATATAAAATTGGCTTAGAAAAAAAAATGTCCAAAGCTCACAAACGTAAACAATGATTACCCACACATTTATGTAATCAAATACATTTATGTAAAAAAAAAAAAAAGATTTATTATTCAAATATCCATCAAGTTTATTGCAGGACTTAAATAACCCAGGGGGGAAGAGGGGGTGGTGTGGGGGGGGGGAGAAAGAGAGAGAGAGAGAGAGAGAGAGAGAGAGAGAGAGAGAGAGAGAGAGAGAGAGACAGAGAGAGAGAGAGAAGGGGAGAGAAAGAGGGGGTGGGGGGGTTGTTAAATAACACCAAAAAATACACACAATGTCACCACGTCATGAAGCCACAAACCAAAATGTGGTCAATTCGTAAATCTTAACAGTATTACTATTGTATTAACCAGACATAAATCTTATCTTATAAAAAAATAATATATTTGAAATTAAAAACAACCAACGCTTGTCCAAAAAAGACACAAAAATTATGCTTTTGATCGAACTCAAATTTTTTTCACTATGATAATGAGAAGTCATTAGGAATATAATAATAATAAAGAATTAATGATCTGATGAGATGGTCTTGTACTTAGAGCTATGACTAGTAGTGTGTATAAGCTTGAGATAACTGCCTTGTGATTACTTCAAAAAAGCTCATTTTCTTTTTGTTCATTATTACCATTTGAGAATTCTTCCTTTTTCTCCATGCTGAGTGCTTTATCACTATATCATTTCTAGCAAACAGTGGAGAAATGTCATTGCAGTAAGCCAAAAGCAACCCTACATTCCACCCTGAGAAAAATCTTCAGAGAATATCCACAACTTGAATATCAAAGACCTTCAACGACCCATAACATTTATGCCAAATAGCAACAAATATACGAGATTGGACGTAATAAATCATGTAAATTTTCATAACAGTCCAATGGGAAAGGTCTTATGACTCTTCAGCCAAGGGGCAATAACTCACTAAACTGTGATCACTAAGGGAGGTTACTTATGATTTCAGGGGCTTTAAAAAAAATCATCATTCACATATAATTCTGGCATATTTCACTTCCACATTTTGTTTCTCTTACTTATATCACAACAATCTGTCATCGATCATCTTACCAGCGAAATCACTTCAATTGACATTTATTGGTAGTCCTTGCAAAACCAGGACATAGTGGACCGCTTGACAGAAGTTTCGAAGAAATTGACCGAAAACGACCATGACACAGTGGTCCGCTTGACGGAAGTTTCGAAGAAATTGAATAAAAACAACCTGGACACAGTGGTCCGCTTGACGGAAGTTAAGAAAAAGATAAACGAAAACAACTGTGACATAGTGGACCGCTTGACAGAAGTTTCGAAGAAATTAAATAAAAACAACCTGGACACAGCGAAGAAATTGAACAAAAACGACCATGACACAGTGGTCCGCTTGACGGAAGTTTCGAAGAAATTGAATAAAAACAACCTGGACACAGTGGTCCGCTTGACGGAAGTTAAGAAAAAGATAAACGAAAACAACCGTGACATAGTGGACCGCTTGACAGAAGTTTCGAAGAAATTGAATAAAAACGACCATGACACAGTGGTCCGCTTGACGGAAGTTTCGAAGAAATTGAATAAAAACAACCTGGACACAGCGGTCCGCTTGACGGAAGTTAAGAAAAAGATAAACGAAAACAACCGTGACATAGTGGACCGCTTGACAGAAGTTTGAAGTAATTGAATAAAAACAACCAGGACACAGTGGTCCGCTTGACAGAAGTTTAGAAAAAAATGAACAAAATGGAAGGGAAGAAAAAGGGCCAGGACATAGTGGTCCACTTGATGGAAGTGGAGAAGAAGATGAACAAAATGGACCATATATCTACAACAGAAAATCAAATCAAATTTAAAAAATATAAATTTAAAATAAAAAAAATTCATTCCACATCAGCTTTCAAATAAATCGCTTACCGTTGCAAAGCCGATGGATCAGCTCAACAGGTTTTTTTAAACCGGAAGTGAAATTGTTATTGTTTCGTTTTGGAGGGGTTTTCACAACTTCTGTTTGTGTTTCAGGGCGATTTATTTTTCAGTAGTCTTAGAAAAAGATGAACAAAATGGAAGGGAAGAAAAAGGGCCAGGACATAGTGGTCCACTTGATGGAAGTGGAGAAGAAGATGAACAAAATGGACCATATATCTACAACAGAAAATCAAATCAAATTTAAAAAATATAAATTTAAAATAAAAAAAATTCATTCCACATCAGCTTTCAAATAAATCGCTTACCGTTGCAAAGCCGATGGATCAGCTCAACAGGTTTTTTTAAACCGGAAGTGAAATTGTTATTGTTTCGTTTTGGAGGGGTTTTCACAACTTCTGTTTGTGTTTCAGGGTGATTTTTTTCCCATAAAACTTCAAACTCAATTGCTTGTTTTGTTTATAATGGACAAAAGCATTCCTTTGACGTCTAGGCCTTGATGTTTTCAAGGCGATAGGGCTTGGGAATTTCTAGAAGCATTGATTTCTTGTGAGTTTGAAAGTGAAAATGAAATAAGTGTCCACGATTATGAGTAAGCGAAAGTTCCAGAGATGACAATGAACCAGAATGCTCTAATAATGACAAGAGAATAGATGAGGAAGATTTAGAGGTAATGCCTGTGACTTTGACTCAACCATCAAAGAGAGCTAGAGTGACTAGGTCTATAGATGATTCTATTGTGAATAATTGGAAAGAAATAGGCTTGGACAGTGAAGAAATTGAATCAACAACATCAATATTTGATTATCTCCCACCACGGAACAAAGTATTAGGTGTGATGGCCAATCTTGGTAATTCCTCTTCACCTCTAGACTGCTTCAAAGAAATCATGACTGATGAACTATTAAATTTTCTTGTTCAGTCAATCAATGAATTTTCCCAGTTGAAGATAATAAAAAACATCCCTACTAAAGAAAAAGATCGTCCTGTATGGTTGCGAGAGTTGGACTCTCAGCTGAAACGACCAGATGACTGGAGACATTTGAAAACAAAAGCTACCAATGATTACTGGGCATCAGCTGGAGAGAACATAAAACCAATGAGTATGTGCACAACAGGGTGACATCTCTTGGTGGACCACAGGAGCCCCTCCTTGCGATCGTCAAACGCAGGAAACTTGCCCGGTTTGAGCATGTGACCCATCACAATGCCCTCAACAAAGACGGTTCTGCAGGGAACATTGGAAGGAGGAAGAAAGAA
Source organism: Dirona pellucida (assembly GCA_030265205.1). NCBI lineage: Eukaryota > Metazoa > Mollusca > Gastropoda > Nudibranchia > Dironidae > Dirona > Dirona pellucida. The sequence goes on along the minus strand of JARDUL010010351.1, from coordinate 2,539 downwards.
AGGTCGGCAAACAAAAAACTGGACGGACCACATAAAGGAATGGACCAGGATGGACAGCCCAACACTTCTGAGGAAATCTGAAGACAGACCCAGATGGAGAAGATTGTCTATGGTATCGTCTCTCATGTCTCCTCTACGACCATCCCAGTCAGGAGAGTGAGGGCTTATAAACAATTCAACCCTGCAAAGCCACACAAATATCATATCAAGACATTTGGACCGGTGGATTCAGCAACTGGGTATGTTGTGATAAAATACATCCTATAGACACGAAAACAACTCTGATGGTAGCAATGGCTGTAAAAACCTTTTCTATACTCCTTGATTCTGTTCCGTTAGGAAAAGGTCATCATATCATTGCTGATCGATTCTATACAACTTGTTTTCTAGCTGATTATATTCTCAGCAGATCATCCTATTGCATCGGAACCTTGAATCTGAACAGAATTTTTTTTCCGCCGCAAGTAAAAATCGCAAAGATGGGAATCATGGAAGCTAGACATTACATCAACGAGAATAATGTAATCCCAAGTCACGGCATGGAAAGATAAGAAGGCCAAAAAACACTGTGTGTATTGGTGTCACCAAGTCGATACTTCTTTTAGTATGAACACCAATAACAAGAGAAGTCGAACAGAGTCGATCAGAGGATTACATATTTCAGTAATATTGAAAGAAAGACCAATAAATGGTGGAAGAAATTGTTTTTTGGGTTTTTTTAAATTTGTCAAAATAATGCATTTATTTTATATGCACTGACAAGGAATGAGCAGCGAGTAGGATGCACAAAGCTAACGATGACAAATTTTGAGATTCTACTGAGGAAAGAACCTGTTGCTGCTGCGGCGCAAATAATGCCTGTGGATGTAAGGGAAAGTGGAGAGATTGCTCCTGGCAGGCCTAGATTTTCCAATCCTATTCAGAGGTTGACAGGAGTAAAGCATCTAATCAGGTGGACTGGCAAAGATAGGAATTGTGTGCATTGCTGTAAGGCAACTGGAAAGAGAAAGAGAACGTGTGTTACGACCAGCAGCCATATCTTTGCGCAACGATTTGCTTTGAGGAGTACCATACCCCAAAATAAAAGGGAATGAAAAATGAAACCTGTATGTAATATGTGAATATGAATAAGCAGCGGAATTGATTAAATAGTCAGTGTCAATGTCTTTCTAGTCTTTGTTTTTTTTTATATTTGAAAATTTGTGGAATCAGCAAGTTGTGAAAAACCCTTGTAAATGTTTTTTTTTTAAACCCCACTGTGCAACTGTGTGTGACTTGTTTATTATTTCTGTAAAATGAATTATATTGGATTTTTTAAATCTTTGGGCTCATCAGATGGATTACTTCAAGCATTTTGAGCTCAAGTAAGTGAAAATTGGATAACATTTTTTTCTATCCTTCCTCAATTCCTTTATCATCTCATCAACACATTTCATAAAATACCATCACAAACCTTGAAAAATAATTCCGGAGTGAATGAGATAAAAAAAAATTAAAACCCCAAAAATCATGAAGCATCGTAAATGTACCCATCACATCCTCACACACAACCACCCTACCTACAACTACGAAGCAAGAATCCACCACATCATCTGTGCTTTGCCCACAATCGGGCCATCCCAATATGACTTACTACTTACATATTACAAGCTGATTTGCTCACTTTTGATTCACCATTTTTTCCTTTTAAAATTTTTGATTGAATCAACAAAGAATGCCAACACTCGACAAACACCTATAAATCAGACAATTGAACATTTGAACACCGCCAACTTTACCGCACTGAGACAAGCCACACTTTCCACTATGAGTTATCAACCAATTAAAGCTAATTTACATTCATACTCGCTGTATTTTCACTCAGGTCAAGAATACATCTTCGGCAGGTCATCGTTACTATTCTATTGAAAAACATGAGGAGACCCACATAAGCCAAGGGTGTTGAAATAGATAAAAAGGGAATGGGTTTGAGGCTTCTAAGAGACAGGACAAAACAGAACAGGCGACGTTTGTGGTCAAAGGAAAGACCTTTTTGAAGCAAAGAGACAATTACAATTACACTAAAACATAAAAACAAGACAATAGTGTCTAGAACTAGAACGGGATTGGGTGAACACAATTGACTGTCACAAGGCTGTTTAAAGACAGCAGACTGACAAGCTATCATTTTACAGCAACGCTACACGACAACCTAAACCAGCAGAAATCACCCAGGATCTGGTTGGCCCAGGACAGCCACTCACAAACATGATGTACTTATACCAATCAGATAAAGCATTAGGCCCTTGACCACTGAGATGTACTATTACCAATCAGATAAAGCATTAGGCCCTTGACCACTGAGATGTGCTAATACCAATCAGATAAAGCATTAGGCCCTTGACCACTGAGATGTACTTATACCAATCAGATAAAGCATTAGGCCCTTGACCACTGAGATGTACTTATACCAATCAGATAAAGCATTAGGCCCTTGACCACTGAGATGTACTAATACCAATCAGATAAAGCATTAGGCCCTTGACCACTGAGATGTACT
>JARDUL010010240.1:0-13321 GCA_030265205.1 Dirona pellucida | reverse complement strand
ATCATCGACAACGACGCCTAAATACTTATAAGTTGAAACCTGCTCAACAGTCATATTCTTGATGATAATAGGCTCATGTGCACATTTACTTTTCCTAAAATCTACTATCAGTTCTTTAGAAGTTAGAAAACGCTTGAAGTGATCTGATTGACTGTGCTCTGACCATATGTAGCTGAACACATCCAATGTTCTTTGATCGTACAGAGCCAGCTTTAACACGGAGAGCTTTGGTTTATAATAAAAACCTTTTATAGCGGGAGTCATGGGCTGAGAGATCCTCTAAAGTCAGTCTCGTTTTTTTTTGGTTTCATTCTGACCTGACTAAGGACCTTCTCACATTCACAATTGATAGAGTGGGGAATTGTAAGCAATCCTAACAACATAACATACAAGATCATGTCGTATTTCAATTTCAAAATGACAAATATGATATTTATAGTATAGACGTTTGACCCATCTTGACCATCAAGCCGCAGCTCCCTCCCTCTCCCTCTTCGTGGTACCTAGTCAACAAAAGTTGATGTGAATGGGGTTGGGTTCGTTATTTATATTACTATCACAATTACAGACATGTTATAAATTCGCTCACCATTCATTCAGTTTAAGTCAAATATAATAATATTTATAGTGCAGACATTTGACCCATCTTTACCATCAAGCCGCAGCCCCCCCCCCCCCCCCCCTCTTAGTCCTAGAGGTACCTAGCCAACAAAAGTTGATGTTAATAGATGTGGATAGATTCATTGTTATTTATATTACTATTACAATTACAGACATGATGTATTATAAATTCGCTCACCATTCATTCAGCCAAATATGATAACCATGATAATGATTATTATTAATGTTTGTTCCCTTTAGAACCGTTATTAAACAGTGTAGGGACCAGCTCTGTGTCTGGCCGAGGACAGGGTACAAGGCAGAAGGCAGACCCAGATACAAATGTATACAGGTTAAGTGCAAGTCTGTGCCCCACTAGTGCACATGGCCTGATACAGAGCAGGGGATCAGCCCACTGTGCTATTATCAATGTTACCTATATAATTATAATGGCATATCGATGGTGATACAAGGCTGTGACTTGATCCTCAATGAGATTAGAGACCCACTCTTCTGCACAAATAATAATGTGTTCTCTATAATTATTACATTCCATTCTCATTGTTTGTCACTCTTGTATTGGTGTGTGTAAAAATGAGTATACTATTAGAATAACCAATATATTATGTGATGTTGACTGCTTCAGTTTGATTATGTGATATTGACTGCTTCAGTTTGATTATGTGATGACAGTTTCAGTTTGATTATATGATGTTGACTGTTTCAGTTTGATTTATGTGATGTTGACTGTTTGACTTTAACAATTTTTACTTGGCATTGGCAATGATTTTTTTCAGTATTAAATTGCATTTGTTTGTATTTTATTTTATTTCTATTTTTTGAGGATCATTTTTGAACCGAAATCCTAGAGACTTTTTTATGTATTTGTTTCCTGTTTAAACATACTTTGGTTTAAGCATTGTTATTTGTTTTGATTTAAAGATATTCATATTTTGGTTTGGGCATCGAGGCCGAAAATCAGAAAATAGTCCAGGGACACTTATACTCATCCCTGCTTGTATCAATTAGATGATTGCGTTTATATTGAAGTTAATAATTTTTTGAAGAAGTTGATAATGACAATCTGGGGAGATTTTGACAATGCCACATCCTGGATATAGTTTTAGTTTTTGAGTTGAGAAGCAAGGTCAAGCTGTTCCAACACCAGGCTGGGTTGGGCCTCCAGAAACATTTTCACAGTGAGGGCGGGTAATTTTTACCTTTTTTTAATGCGTTACACTTTATAGTTAAGGTGAAGGATCAAGAACAAACTGAAGGCCACATGTTTTGTTTGAACGTGATCCACTGTATTTGTTTATTTAATCTGTAAAATTTCACTTACCAGGGGGCGTTACTCTTTGTACAACTTGACTTACAAAGGGGCATTACCATTAAATTACATTCCCTAAGCTGCTGGCTCAATAGTAACATTTGATGCCATTTATTTAGATGATACGCATGTGGGCTCAGGCTCATCACCTGCTCGTCTTTAATTCCTGATGCAGAGTCTTTCTAACCATGTGTCAGGTGATGAGTGGTGTAAGTCCTCATTGACATTTGGATTTACTTCCATTTGTCATGTGCACCCTTCAGAGCTTGACATATGGCTAGCCCCTACACTGCTTATTGCAGTATAAACTGGACTCAATAAACAAAAAAAACCAATGTTGATGATGTGATGCCTGTGTTAATGAATGAATTGTTGGCCTACTTGGTAATGCCCACGGTTCTCATCTCATCATAAATTATACATGATGCCAAAATCATACTCCAACTTGAATGTTGTGATATTTATGCTGGCTCAAAATATAATTAAATATAATAGGTTTTGCAGTGGTAAACCAGTTGATGTCGGTTTTACATTGCATACATGATGACTTAACCATGAGATTTTATTTTTTATATCTTTATGATGACTAATTAGAAATGAGATTGTTATGTTATGAAGCGATTTGAATTTAAGATTCTCTGTTTGTTATCATTTTTAAAAGTTTCACAGATTTGGAAACAATGCCCACAGTGTTTGTGTCGTTTGGTTTGGTTGATATTTGGTGATTATTTTGGGGAGGTTTGTTAATTCAGATTTAATTTACATTCAAACCTTGATAAACCGCCATCCTCGCATAACAGACTGCATAATTTCAGTCATCATGTAGTCCCAATATGTAACCTCCCGTGTTCTGCACTCGACATACCTACCGCCATTCACTCTGTGGCACCTACTTTCTAATGGTCCCGCGGTTCGTGGTGTAACTAGTAACAGGGTTTGAGTGTATTTGTTATGATCACGACAACACTGCCTTTGCATTGCAATCAGTTTTCTTAAGCTGCCACACACAAAATTAAAAATGAATCACATTCAGAATATAATATTAATATATCATGTTATAGTTCTATAAAAAGTTCCATACTCTCTAATTCACTCCATTTGTATACATTCCATTGGCCACTCAGTGCGCGACAGACGAGACTGACAAATTGCATTGTTGTTTCCGCTCTCGATAATCCAGTTTTTAACAAAAATGTATGGGAAATTGACATTTTAAGCTAAAGATTTTCCATAATTCACCGATTTCTATTTGATTTTCATACCAATCAGGGATGGAGACTACTAGAGGAAATCCCTTAGATTGTAAAAGCTTTCTATTTTTTGGAAAATGTGACGACAAAATGCTAATGAAAAAGGAAATTACTAATCTAAAGGGCATCAAATTGAACGCAAAATGTCATCAAAATCGGTACTTCCCGAATAGTGACGTCAAATTGTAGAGAAAAATAATCCAAATAACATGTCCTATTCCCGGAAAAAAATCAGCATACTACTGCTACCCTATTCCTGTTTTGTACCCCACGACCCAGTATTTATAAAGTGTTCTTTGTTTTATTACTTGTTTTACACACATCATTTTCACCTTTTTTTTTGCATACCCGGTACCGTCCTCTTATATTACTACGTAGTAGTATTAATGAATAAACAGCTGTTTTTATAAATCCAACGTCTTGGGGCCTGACCAATAAATGGGTCTCAAGTTGTGATTTCCCTTTAGTATTAATATTGTTATTATTTATTATTATGTGAGTATTGTGAGTGTGGTGAGAAACAGGCCTGCTGTTTTTGTTTTATTTATTTATTTGTTGTATTTAGATGACGATATGATCAGTGTCTGATGCATCTTGAAATTGAAAAATAGCTGTCTGTCGATTTCTCAACTCACAATATCAATAGGTCGCCTTTTGCTAAAGAAAAAAAAAATATTATATTACATTATTATTTAGAGGATTTTTTTTACCATTAAACTTGAGTCATTCAAATAAGATGAGGCATTTTTTATGCCTAATTATTATTCCAACTTTGATTTGGACAACCGACGACGGAAAGACAAATGATACAGAGACAGCAGGCCTAGGTCAGCTCAACAATGTATATATTTAGATGACAATATGATCAGTCTGATGCATCTTATAAAAATGTCAATTTCTCGGCTCACAATATAATCAATAAGTCACCTTTTGCTAAAGAAAAAGATAAAATATATATATATTAATATTATTTACACAATTTTACCATTAAACTTGCGCCATTCAAGTAAGATAAGATCAGAGTAAAGAGACGTTTCTTATGGCTAATTATTCCAACTTTGATTTGGACTACCGACGACAGAAAGACAAATGATACAGAGGGTCAGCTCAACAATGTATTTTCATTTTTATTGTTTTTCATTGGTTACCCATTGCCAGCCATGATTGTTATTGAGTTGCATTTCTTCCTATTACTATTATACCGTACTCATGGGTGCCAGCAGGTTCAAGTTCAACTCAGAATTCCTGCAGGTCTGTGCTGTACTAGTACTATACAGACATTTTGAAAGTTACATTGTTTGTTTTTATGTTGTTTGTTGCGCAAATAACTTTGACAATGCATAATATTTATTGTAATAATAATAATAATAAACTTTTTTGGTGCTTAACAATGTTTTCGTTTTGTTTTATTTGTCAGTTCTCGATAATTGTTTCCGGCTTCCTTGATAACATTTAAAGTCAAAGGTACAGCTACTGTTACTGTTGGGAAGCTGCTGTGGTTAAGTCTCTTGCCTTTGGTTTGAAAAGGTCACGGGTTCGAATCCTGATGGAAGTACTGGATTTTTCCTCAAGACCTTGATCCCACTTTATAGTCATAGCACTGCACTGCGGCTATTCCTCAGAATAGACCTCAAAGACAAATTTCCCTCTGGGATGAATAAAAGGCAATTTATTTTTTTCTTTCTCTAATTTTCTTTTCTTTTTCAACATCTGTCTGTATGTAGCCCATTTTCATAAATTGGAAGTGTTTTGTCCATTCCTGTGTCCAGCTCGGAATGGTTTACTGAAACTCAGAACATGTAAACAAATTGAATAGCAGTTGCATTACACAGACAAACAGCTTCTTTGTCTTGTATAATATTATTACACAACAGGAAATCACATGGATCAAAACATTTAACCAAGCAGGTGATCAGCCCATTGTGTCAACAAGTTTAGAATAGCAATATCATGACCATGTTGTATTTGGATGCTTGCCTAGGATATATTAGTATTAGGCCCAAGCTATATTTCATGTTGCTCTGACATCACTGTACATGAATGACCTTTGGACGTTTAGTTCAATAGTGCTTTCAGTTTAGCGTTCACCCTGGTTGCTGTGAAGAAAGACAGCCGTTGAGAGGTCAAGACATTCCAATTCCATCCATGCAAATGTGACTCTTGGCACTGCATGGCTACCCTGCGAGAGTAAGAGTAAGGCAACGATTACAGTGACACGGACAGCTGCTTACTGACGCACAGGGACAGACATGCACATGGAAATGTGGTCACATTAAAACTAATAAAACAGACAGCAAGAGGCAGCAACATTGTCAAATGGTGCTGACAAAGAAACTCTTATTGCTTTAGAGGTTACGTTTTTCGTTAGGTGAATATCACTATCACCATGTCTTCCCACAGCTTGTGAATGATGAGGAAAAATTAATTGAATATTTTCGAATGCAGCCTCCAACATTCAGAAATCTTCTAGAACTGTGAGAGGAAGATTGGACAAAAATAGCAACTAATTTCCAGACACTCATCTCCGCCAGTTTCTCTTCGTCCATCTCTTGACATAAATATATGAACGATCATTGTGTTACTGATAATGATAATTGAATAGTGTATTTTAACTCCCTTGGAACAGACAGACAGGAGAAATAGTGCACATACTGTTTGAATTTTCCTGGCTGCCGCTGTCCATTGCTGCTGGGTGGACCATATCAATTTGTGCCCGGACTGGTCACCTTTATGGCAGCCAGATGCTCTACCAACGGAAGTTAAACCGATACAATTAATACACACAACAGTTACTTAGGCAGCTTCCATGGCCAATAACTGTACGCCGTTATCTTCTCCCAAACAGTGTAACTATCCAGCGACTACTCTACTGCCTGTAACCTAAGGCCGACTTTGGATAGGGCTTCCTTCTTCATTCATTTTCTTGATCGTTTACATAGATGATTCACTTTTCATTTTCATTCTTCATTTTCTTGATCGTTGCGGTTTTCACAACACAAACACGTGGTCTAACACATGATGCGTATGAGTGTCTCTGCAATTACACATGTCATTGTGTCATACCGGGATTTCAAATAATTTATTTAAACAAAAAAATCACAAAGTATTTAGTATCAAACAACACTAGAATTTAATGAGAAATTCGATTCTGAAATCAGATTATGACTTTGTGACAAAAAATGTGTTTGAAATGTAAGGATCCACGCCCCCACCTCTCTTCATTCCACGCTAGAAATGAGCAAGTTCATTCCTTTTGTCAGGCGGGATATTCACTTATGCATCTGATGAAGAGGGAAGAATGAATCTCCATCTAAAGGTCGCTCTCTTTTTCTATCTTGCCATTCTCGCTTCCTTCGTCAAAAAGGAAGCCCTATCTAAAGTCGACCTAAAGCTATTTATTGCTTCCCTCCCCTTCCACAAATCAACAAACACAGTAAGTGGATGAAAATAAAATGAGATTTCTTTTCTTTTCTTTTTTTTATAAATAAAATAAACAAGACATTCGTCATGAAAATTTCATAAAACAGTTTATAAAGTATATCATTCAAAATCATCAAAACAGTGACATAAAATGATAGCAGAGAAATATATTACATATCATTTCACATTATATATGAGCAAAAATTAAAGTGAATGAGTATCGGGTTGCTCGTGGCCTCAATTTTGACTACCATCAACATTTTTTTAAAACCCAGCTTTTCCGCACCATCCGATCGGCGAGTCAACACTATAGACAATATCCACAGTACCTGCTTCCTGTCTGGGTGCTTCTACTTTCGTTTTCACCAAGATGGAGACCAGTTGGTGACAACAACAAATAAACATTTCTATATAATACTATATATCTTTATTGATAATGTTGGCCATGAATGTGATTCAAAAGATGATTGATGAAAATAATAGCCTTTAACATTCCTTGTCTAATTCACTTGCAAGTATTTGTTGTCAGTGATTTTTTTACGCAACACATTGGGTTTGGCTGTTGAGTTAAATAAAAAAAAAGAAGCATGGTACAGCAAGGGATATTTACTATAAAAAAAGATTGTCTCATTTAATTTTTTGCTTTTCCGATTGACACAAAACACAAACTACACGAAGAAATCAAGTAATGCAACATTATCTTTTGATGCTTTTCCCAGGACAAGTGTAAAGCACTTCAAGCACGATGACGATTGTGGATAAGGACTTTATAAATAAATGTCATTCATCATAAAAAAAGATTGAAAACGAATTAATTTACTAGCGCAGAGTCCAATAATTTGCATGATTCTGAAATATTCAATGATAAATTATTTCTATATTTGACATATTTAATTTATCATTAATTAATCAACATAATGTGTAGATCATAAATAAAAATGGTGCAAAAATATTGCAAGAGGAAGCATTTTCAGCACAAAACAAATTACCATACCGTACCATTAGAAGGGTTGAAATGGTCTTTGTCACAACCCTATATTATAATGTACTCTCAGATTTCAAAAGAATTGTCCCAGTCCCATTATGAACAATGTTGTTATCTGCACTCCAGCTACGTCAAGTTGTACCCCAAACTGTTTACATCACTAAATGCCACATAATTGTGTTTGTTATCTGTTACTGTTACCCTATAGTACTGCAATTAAACAGTGTAGGGACCAGTGTATGGATCAAGATTATTAAGGCAAGCAAGAGGTCAGCCCACTGTGAAATGCCATATAATACAATATAAAAATAAAAATACCTGAGATCCAAAACTTATTTCAAAAAAAAAGAGCACCACACATTCCTCCTCACAAGTTAAAGATAAATGTACTACAACTACAAGTGTTCAAAACTGTTGTATTTAGAGTGTCTTCTGTCTGACAAATTATGCGTATTGCACTGTATATATGCACAACACATACAAAGGTTCCAAACATTAGATATTCTATTATATTCAAGTTACTCACCATACATCTTTTTTTTTCAAAATTGAAAAAAAATCAACTATTTTTAAAAAATAAAAACAGACATCATATTCAATTATTCATTAACAAATAAAACAGGATAAAACCAACCGCCCCCCCCCCCCCCCCCATTATAAAATACTTTACAACTATTTACATTTACAGTACTGGCTGGGTAGTTCATTGGCTTTCTTCACAACATACTCGAATCCACGTCTGAAAATGAAAATAACAAAGTTGAGGAATCAAATATGTGTATATTATATATTCAAAGTAATACACTGAGCTGAGACGATATTATTGTCTGTTGGTGAAATGCTGGAAAAAAAAATCCCAACAAAACAACTTAGCTGAAAGCAAATAACGAAGAAGTAGTCTAAGAGTTAAAAAATAAATGAAGAGGGAGCGGGCACGGATGGTCTAGTAGACAGCATGATAGTGGGATAATGTAACAGTGCCAGTGAGAGGACAAGAATAGAAAAAAGAAAAAAAGATTTTCGTCGACCGGGGAATCGAACATATGCCTGCCACGGCAACTCCGCCATTAGTGGGCTAGTGCTCTGTTCACGTGACCGGCATGGGTTCGATTCCCCCAGTGACCGAAAATCTTTTTTTTTCTATTTTCTGTTCTTGTCTCTCACTGGCACTGTAACATTATATTATCCCATTACCATTCTGTCTAAGAGTCGTGGAGTCAGATCAAGATTAACAGTTGTGTCTACTAAAGGCACATTAAAGAGCTCATGGTAGTTGCAAAATCGTAAAGAGAAGGCCACTCCGGTAAAAATCGAAATTCTACCCACTAGGCACAGTGGGTTGATCACCCGCTCGTCTTTGACTCTTTATCCAAAGTATTCCAGTTCTGTAGGGCAATTTTTCAGATCTATTTCCGTAGCTTTGTGACAGTGTGGGTTTGAGTCTTTGTTTTTATCCCAGGACAAGATGCTCTGCTTCAACAAATGCCTCACTGGTCCCAGGTGTATAAATGGACATCAGGTCACTAATGGGGAAATAACCAGCGTGGGAACTGTGTCACATCCAGAGGTTAAGGGTCATTTTGTCTGTTCCAGAAGTTAAGGGTCACTTTGTCTGTTTCACTTTCATACAACAGAACTAGCAATCGCATTCACACTACAGGAACCGAGATAGGCGGCACTCATTTTCTATTGGTCTAAAAGTAAGGCTGTGAAGGATTTCGACTAAATTGTGGCTTTGATTAGAGGCTTGGCGTTTTACAATTAGATTAAAGAAAAAAAAACTTCTACAAAGTTACGCCAAAGGATAATGAAATAGCTAGCATTTAACGATAGTGAGCTTCTAATTCAACAATTCTGAATTTTTTTAAATGCCTGAGGTGGGTACTCTAATAACAAGGTAAATCTGTAGAAATAATTCACATACTATCGTGTTTTGTCTACATTGGGACAGACAAAAAAAAAAAAAAGACAAAAAAAAGACAAAAAAAGTAAGTCCTTAGAAGGCGTTGATGCCATTGGAGCCAGCCGACATTTACCCCAGTGTCCAGTGAAGCGGACAGAGTGACAATGTCACCTTTCTGGATAGGAGGTTGGCCTCTCGCAGATTACTTCCCCAGCGGTTAGCTGGTGTATATACGTTTCTACACCTAGGTCGAGTGAGGTAATTGGAGTAAACTATAATATTATTATATATTTGTTCAAAGAAAAACAATGAGGTGACTGGGATAGGATTCAAACCCACAAACTCCGCTCTGAGAGTCCCCTGTCCCAACCACTCGTTCACATTGTGACCAAAGCTGTAAAGAAACGAACCTGAATCAAAGTCCAATTTTTTGTGTCCACCAGCGTCGCCCAGGCCCTCTATGTCTACGTCTCCCTCTGGAGCATTCAGGGCACTTAGAGTCACCTCTGGGAAGGTACGAGAAAGGAATGTCGTCATTAGGATGGTATGATAGCCAAGTAAAGACAAAGGAGAAAGAGAGGGAGCACATGCAGGATGGAAAAAAAGAGGGGGAGGGGCAGGTGGAGTATGTGTGTGTGAGGGAGAGAGAGAGAGCGAGCGAGAGAGAGAGAGAGAATTCATTTCATTTAGTTTTTAGCTTTTTATTTACCAATAATTCTAAAAATAACTAACTATAATAACGACTGCAAATCTTGTTTCATATCATCTGATTTTCATACTAACAACAGTAACAGTGGGAAGATCCTGAAACGAAAAAAATCTCCAGCAAAGTCCTGTCCACTTGGACACCACAAAAAAATAATAATTTCCATCCGTTCCCTGTAGTACCTACTGTGGTTAAACAGTGTAAGGACCAGCTCTGTGTCTGGCCGAGTACAGTGTACAAGGCAGAACGCATTGACGCGCAGACACAGGTTAAGTGCAAGTCTGAGCCCCACTAGAGTACACATGACCTGATACAGTGCTCGAAAATCTATGGATCAAGATTACACAAGGCAACCAGGGGATTAGCCCACTGTGCCAATAAACCTTGTGTGGTACAAGAAGCAATACACTGTTCAATATTATTACTCATATCTGGACCAGACAGCATGGTATTGTAGCTTCAGGTATAGCTATATAGAAACTGGAAATTTGACCGAAGAGGCATGACAGAAAACTACAAACTAGCAAAGATATACAATACAAAATTTGCTCTCAAGAATAACGACCTGATCAAATTGTAAGCAATTCATAAAGGCAATTGAATAATTCCCCTACAAAACTAAACGAAGTTATAGTTATAGACCTACCATGTCGTGTAGCAGAGGTTTTAGGTTTCTTTGTCGGTGGATGGTCTGAGACAGCGACCTGATTTGCAACGGCTTTGCCAACGACCTTTGAGGTCGCCGTCTTCACTGGGGAGGTTGCACTCGGAGGCTGGAGGCCTGCATCTTCGTAGGCTTTCCTCTTTAATTGTGTTCGGATCTGAGAGCTAGGAAAAACAAAAATGGACTTGGATAAAAATCTCACACGATAGCAATGAATCCATTGACAAGACCAATGAAAAGCTTGACAGCAAAGTGTCATGAAACTTTCAAATACCGCGAAGTCTAGAATTGCTGCTACTAAAGTCATTTACAACTTTACAACTCCAAGCATCGCCTATAAAAGTAAAAGCTACATAGGACCTTTCCATTGCTTGAAATTGCTTATCGAGTCCCCTTTATACCACAGAAAGCAGTGTAGGGGTCAGCCATGTCAACCTATGAAAGGTGTACATAACAAATGGACGTAAATCAAAATGACGAGGACTAACACCATTCATCACCTAACACAACACGGGTAGAAAGACGAGCAGGCGATGAGCCCACCGTGTCCAAGCCTCTTTACCAGTTAAGTGGACAACCAATGTACCATGGTGTCCATTCATTTTACCGATAAACGCTTTGCTGTTGTTACCCCAGTGGTTACTCTTCAGTTACAGGACAACTGGGAGTTGCCACCTGGGCAAATTGCTTGAAATGTGATGCCAAAATAGAGTTGATGAGACATCAAGCAGGCCGCTCATCTGCAATTATTTATTTTGTGCTTATTGAGAAAGAATAATTATTTTCATTCTAGAAAGATGATTGCTGCTATTCTTACACTACAAACCCAAAATGGCCAGGTATAAAAATATCAGACTAAACAGAAATATTTTGTTAAACTGGTACTGTTGTTGTTGTTTATCGAGTCCCCTTTATACCACAAGAAGCAGTGTAGGGGCCAGTCATATATCAAGCTCTGAAAGGTGTACATGACAAATGGAAGTTAATCCAAATGCCAAATGACAACAAGGACTAACACCACCCGTCACCCTACACATGACTAGAAAGTCTCTGCATCAGAAATTAAAGACGAGCAGGTGATGAGCCCACTGCGTTAAACTGGTACTGTACGGTCGGAATTTCCCAGCTAAATTCATCCTTGTTTTCACTGCAAGAAAAATTGAATACTTATTTCTAAAATTTCATAATTGTCACTAGGAACAGGAAATAAACATCTCTATATTCTATCTGCGCATTATCACACTCTCTATAGACAGGACCGATGTGGGGCACTAGACGGCACAAGTAGGTAAAAAAGGGCTCTAAACTTTTAAAGTGCACACTTACATTGTTCTTGATTTTATGACTTCACTGATCTTGTTCAAATCCTCACCAAACTTGTTCACAGCAGCCCTCAGCATATCAATCTCCTGGTCTGTCCATTTGCCACTGGTGACAAAAATAAAGCACAAATCTATTAAAACCTTTGCTTCATTCAATGACGTCACAGTCTTAAAATACTAACTAATATAGAATAGTACTATAAAGATTCAATTTTCAACAAAGACTGGAAAAAAAAATAGTAAAAGAATTAATTATAGAAGCATATAAATTATTACTACACATGATGCTAA
Organism: Dirona pellucida; assembly: GCA_030265205.1. Taxonomy (NCBI): domain Eukaryota; kingdom Metazoa; phylum Mollusca; class Gastropoda; order Nudibranchia; family Dironidae; genus Dirona; species Dirona pellucida. Next base: position 850 of record JARDUL010010240.1, on the reverse strand, counting down.
ACTTATATTTTGATTAGATTAGAAGCGCAAACATAGCACTTGTTGCGTTGTATCAGGTAGTAAATTTTAAGCCGTCTTTGTATCATGTCTTTTACACACTGCTTTGTGAAGAAAAAAATACTAGAATCAAAACGAGACTTAGTGAGGCAGTTGTAGCATCTTTCCACCTAGGCCAAAGAAAACATGCTTCTAAGATTAAATGGTCATTTAGAAAACTCAAAATACATCATTTTTGGGGCTTTTTTTTTAAATATAAAATTAAGACAACTAGGTTATAATTCCATTGGAATCCTGTAATTTCACGTGTAAATCATCAACAATGGTTGAGTTTTTAATTAAAATTAATTTTTTTCATTAATTTGATTGTCATAGAAGTCATTGTCACCATGAATTGAATATTGAATGTGAACCCACCCAGTTCCTCCTGCACTCTGGTCAGAGCTGGGGTGCAGCTGCATAGTAAGCTCCCCCAACTTACTGAAAGCTGTACCAGCTGCTGTAAAGATTTCACCAACCTGGCACAATGAAAAATAATAAAGATTTTGAATTTTGATTGCTTTCGGCTTTGGCTAAAAAAAACAACCGCTTTGTGAACTTTGTCGAGTCACCACCCCTCTGCGAGAGCATCACATAAAATAAAAACGTAGTGTCAATTGACACCGAGCGGTATCGAGGGCACTCGTCACACGACAAGTAATCATCAATTGGACCCGCGCAGCATGATTGGAACTCTCCATTGTTTAAACACTATATGAATTGTAATTATGCCACCTATTGCAACTGATTCTGTGGTGAAGTGGTTAACACGTCTGCTTTACACGAAAAGGTCGCGAGTTCTAACCTCGCAACC
>JARDUL010010129.1:0-13326 GCA_030265205.1 Dirona pellucida | reverse complement strand
TCTCTCTCTCTCTCTCTCTCTCTCTCTCTCTCTCTCTCTCTCTCTCTCTCTCTCTCTCTCTCTCTCTCTCTCAAGGTCGCTGCCTTAGACAGGTTTGACTGTACTGTATTACATATATATACGATTTTGTTCCTTTGAAAGAATTACCCATGGCTAAATTTAGTTTATTTGATTAGTTTCAGATGATGATAGATCTTTTAATGTCTGCACATGGCGTCTTCGTCTTGGCACCGCCTTGGAGAAGGATTTGCTGCAGATGATAACTCTTCGCCCTTGCGTCAAGAAGTCTCCAATCGGAGTGATGATGCTGGAAAGTCAAGTCAAAAGGCCTGTGGAAAAAATCGTGCAACAAAAAAACAGTTGAATAAAGATGACTTTTTATCCAGCTTTTCATTGCCAGTTGAAAAAGGTGAGCAAGTTATTTTGGAGTCACAGAAAATATAGGAATGAAAATGTGTTCTTGACCTTTCACTTGCTGTGACCTTTGTAAGCTGTAATATTACCTGTCCAGTAAATTTTTATTTACTTCAGATTGACTGAAAAGTTTAGATGGAATTTTTGTTTGTTTTATTCTGCTCTGTGAAATAATTTACTTTGAGTGTATACCCGTTATAACCATATAATGAAAGAGAGTGGGTTGCAACAACTTGCAATTACTGTCTTAAGGTGTAATTGCCCTTATTGTCATTTTTTCTTATAAAAAACTTGATACATATAATATATATTTTTGCTTTCAAATTGCTTTAATAATTATATTATTTTACCTTTTTTTACAATCACATCAAATTGGTTGGAAAATAGGCTGTTTTGTGTTGTGACTTTATATATATTAATTAAAAATAATATTAATGACTTCGACATTTAGTAAACCAACAAGCCCATCTTGTGCTTTTTTTCTGATTCAATTGTCTCACTCTTTGGGGAGCATTGGGCCTATACAGTTTCTCCTGTCTATTTAATTTTATATCAGTTTCAGATTCAAATTCTGTACAAAGTGAAGACATCACATGGTCTGGAAGTTCTTCAGATGAAGAGGATGATCCTAAGAAGCTGACAAAACAAATTAAATTATCAAATGAGAAAAAGAAGAGGCTTGATAAAAAAGCAAGTTCAGGAGTCAAGAAGAGACCAGCTGTTGATTCAATTTTGTCGGGAAAAGCAAAAAATCTAAAATGTGATTCAGTTAAATCTTGTGATATAGAACGTACTGATACTTTGCCAAAAACAATGGGAATGGAATTATTTAACAATTCTGCTTTGAATTGTTCGGGACAATCGAAGGATGAGAGAGGCAAGAAACAGCTAAAATACGGTGGGACATGGAACGTTTCGACTTTTGAAGATATAGATATGAAAAAAATGGAGGCTGCTAATCTATCTTCAAAGAAGCCTAGGACATTTCGATGTGGTAGAGATCATTTACCTAGCCCTAAAAAAATATTTGAAGATGTGAACATTGTTGAAACGGAATCCAGCTCTGAAGGTGAAGATGTTATTGAAAAGGTGGATGAAGAATCGGATGTTGAAGATGATGCAAGCTGTGTTCCTGACCCATCTTGCCGTACTCTTCAAACAAATGCAGCGTCTTACAGCCTTGTGATCTCCCAGGAGAAAGAAAATGAACAGGTAAGTAATATTTTCTTTGAGGAATAAAAAAAAAATTTGTTATTATGGTTTATTTCTTTATACTCTTCCATTGCATTTTATGGTCTTGTAGGTTTGATTTCATCTATTTTTAGTGTTGAAGTATGTACTAAGCTTCAAAACAAGACAATTAATAGTGATTGTGTCATATACTTTAATGACACATTGCATTTTTTACTTTTTGATAGCTTCTTTATATTCAGGTCTGTACCAAGAATTTCCCCACGGGGATGAAATAAAGTATTATCTTATCTTATCTTATCTCATATACATGCTGAATTAAATGCCTTTACAATTCGGGGTAGCACAGGTTGAAATCGGCAGTGTGGCATCATCAGGTGGCAGCGTCCCAACATCCCAGAAAGTTGGCGCCAGTGATTGGGCTGTCAGGTTTCAGCAGGAAGTCAGTCCTTCAAATGATGGTGACGGAAACAAGGATCGTCCCTCACTCAATCAGCATGACTCATCAAAAAAGAAGCAGAAATTTTCTAGGTTTGTGAAGTTTGTGATTGTCAAAGTTCAGTAAACCTTATATATGGCTTGGGCAATGGGATGATAGTCATGAAATTCTCCATGACTATAATGCTTAAATAATTGAATTGTTTTCATTTCATGTACTTACCTTGCCAATGGAACATAATAATTGAATTGTTTTCATTTCATGTACTTACCTTGCCAATGGAACATAGTGTCATGTACTTACCTTGCCAATGGAACATAGTATAGTTGTTGTGTTATTCCGAGTATTTAATTCATTTTAACAGTCGTAGGTGGGATGCAATTAAGTAATTTGTTGTCACTGTTTAATACCTCAAGATTTCCTCACCAAAGTGAGTGGAGATCAGGCTTCGCTTTAATGCTATAAATGCATAAATTATAAAAGTTAAATCATTTTTATAAGAATTAGCACAGATAAACGTGACATTTTGGCACATAAGTTAGATTTTTAAACAATTTAGTGTCAGATAGCTATTCAGGCACTGTAACCCTCTATTCAATGGGAGGATAAGTTGCTCATTTATTTTTTAAGAATATTTGTCAGACCTATACTGTAGTAGAAGAATAAATATACTGTTCACTACATTCTGATAGCTTTTCTACCTAGTTTAGAGAGTTTGTAGTCAAATTATTTTACAGCTGTTTTGATATGATTTGATAGAAATGGAAGTTATATATCTCAAATAAGTTACCTCATGCAAGAATGAATCTTCTGCTTTCTCTTTCAGCAATAGTATGGTTGGTCAACTTTCCCGTCTGATAAAGAGGGAAAAAAGCTCAATGAGATTTTGGCAACATTCAGTGTCAAAAGGGACATGGAACAGTAAGCTTTCTTTCAGTCAAGGATTAGGGTAGAATGTGAATTTTTTTTGCCTGGTTTGATCGTTTATTTTTTTATATTTTATATGTGTGTGTGAGTGTGTGTGTGTGATGTTGTAGCTAAATCAGGAGCTGGGTATAATGTGAAGGGACCCTGAAGGCAAAAATGATCCTTAGTCAAGACTGGAACTGGAAACACTTCTGGTCTTGAAATGATAAATATCCAGTGTGAGTATGAATGATGGAAGAGATAGTTGATGAAAAATAAAGAAAAGAGAGATATATATATATAGCAACTTAGGTTTTAGACAAAACACAGAATTTGTAATTTGGTAGAAGCCTGTGATTAGCTCACTGTATCCAAAATCAATTAATAGCACCTCAAGCAAAATACTGTTCATTGTTAATGATACTTGCCCAATAAACTTTTTAATGGTGCTATTTTTTTCACCTCACACTCACCGTTTCAGAAATCTGGGTAATTTACCACCAATTGATGGTTACCTTTTTCATACTTTAATGTTAATTATGATAATAATAATTTATTTGTATAGTGCTTTTAACGGTCCACTTATGTGTGCTCAGTAGCACTAAAAACTACAACACAATGCTAAAATTGTTACCGAACATTTTCAAACTGTCTTCTCTGCACAAAAAAGAAAAGAAAACTTAAGCCTTGTTTTTTTTGGTTTTTTCAGGAGAAAATTCTGCAAAGTCTATCATTCTTGAGATTGTATCCATGTGGAGGCAGGTTTCCTTGTGCATTACCAAGTGTTGTGTTGTCAATGACAACGACTCGCTCCTTCACGCCAAGGCCTGCCAGGTGATGTTTGTTAAGGGTGCTGTGGAAAATATGGACCTTCAGCCTGGAAATCAGATACAGCTGTTTCCACCATGGTATATATGTAGTCATGTTTTGAATCAGGTCTTAATGATGTTTTTTGTTTCATGGTTGTTATTACGTGATAATTTGATGTAAATCTGTTATTTCAAATTTATAATTGTAACACGAATGGAGGTTTAATCAAATCTGATACAGGGTTGCAAAGGGATGATAATGATTAGGAATAAGTTTATTTTTTAATTTAGTTATTTTTTAAATATTACATGCTCCAGACAAGGCACGCACTGACATTCCTTGGCAGTGGATAACGCTGTCAATTTGTGATACAGAGGTCGTGTGTTGGAATCATGGATGAGGAGAAGGTTATCAGAACCTTCCCAGTGTTTACTGGCCTCTGTTCCAAAAGTTCAACCATACTCACTTCAAAGAAGTATGCAAAAAAAAGGGGGTGAAAATGGTGTAGCTCCAGGTGTAAAACAGATGACAGTACAAAGAACATTTCGGGTCTCCCCTTCATCAGCCAACAAGCACAGAAAATCCAAAACAGAAAATCTCAAGCTGTGGGAATCAAGCTTCTGGCAGCCCTCTTTCGTTTCCTCACTTCAAAGAGGAAAATGTGCTACTGTAAAGCGCTTAGAGCATGGTGATGATCGTGAATAAGCGCTATATAAATGTACATTATTATTATTATTAAAGAGGAAGTGCCACCTTTTTTACTTTTGGCTCTACAGAGTCAAAAATCAAATCAAATTCAATGAAACTTGATTTCATTTTTTTTTAAAGCTAGACTTTTGTGGGTTTTTTTACTGTGCTAGATGTCTATTATATTTATTTTTTTATTATTTAAAAAGGAAGGTGTTGAACCAAAAAAATCCAGGATATTTTTTTCATTATCTTGACAGGAAACAATTAGATGAAGGAGATAAGATTACCATACTGTGCGCAAACCAAGTAAGACCCATTGCCAATACAGGTAATGATGAACAGAGTCTGTCAACTATTCCCAAAGACCCTCCTGTCACATCCCACCATAGCACTGATTCAAAGGAGGAAGAAAAAGTAAAGATTTCTCTCAAATGGACTTGTCCTTGCAAACAAAGTAAGCCTTTTCCCCCCGATTGGTAGAGCTAATAATGGCTGGGGTTTCTTATGGGTTTTTGTTTGTTTGTTGTTGTTGTCCTGAAGTATCAGTTCAAAGACTAACTAATTGATATTTATTTCGAATGCATTATGAAATTTTATGAGTATGCTTACAAGGGTTTAAAACTTTGTAACTCTCTTGTGCCCAATGATAGATTTCCTATGTAGAACATTTGATTTTTATAAATCATTCTACAAATGGACCAAAAGACATGGTTCCAGCTTTTTTTAAATGTCATAACTTTTATTTTAAGATTAGAAATGTCAGCATGTGCCTTATTTGGCACATTGGGCAAAGGAACAATAAAACGATGTGCCAACTTTCAGCACGCTGGGCACTAAAGGGTTAAAAAAGTTGTGTAAAAAAACAATTTCCATGCTGGGACTGGAATTCAATTTTATATACTTAGTAAATAAACCCAGGCATAGGTTGAAGTATTTTATTAGCACAACACTTTGCAGTCTAGAAATCACAACTTGCACTACTATTATTAATTATGTTATATTTATATAATTTCAGATTCAACCCTAAGGAGTAACCAGTGTCCAGCATATCAATCAGACCACTTCACCAACTACTTCTCACAGGTCATTTCAATAGAGATTTGTTGTTGTTGTTGTTGTTGTTGTTGTTGTTGACCACAACTGACCATGCCCAGTATAATACTCTCCCATTTGAATCCCGGCTCCCCAGGAGGTGGAAGTAGGAATGATGACAGCAAAGAAATACTCTCATTTTTTTTTGTAGTATACAAAAAATGTAATTTTCTAAGAAAGCACGATAGGGATCAAATATTTTCAAATAATCAGGAAATTTCTTTGCCACCTTTGGATTCTGCTTCCGTTTCATGGGTGGTCGAGTGGTTTAGGCTGCACCTCTTTGGATTATAAAATCCCAGGTATCCTGGCTGAGGTCAGCAATGTTGAGTCCTTGGGAAAGAATCTTTACACATTTTATTTCACTCGACTCAAATGTGAATGAGTCCCCAGCTTCAAACAGAGAAATATCGTGGATAAGTGCTATATAAATGCCATTTACTATTTACTATATTGTCAGTATGTTAGTATGATGAGTCTAAGAGGCTTTTATACTCTATTCTCCTCATTGAGTTCAGAACTACATTGAATGACACAGTCATGATGTAAATTGTAAAGTCTGTGAGCCTGCACATGTTCGGGGATACAGACTATAAACCTGTCTTTATCTTTAACGTAGAAGCTGAATTAAGGAAATTATGATGCTATTTGTTGTTCCATCTATATTTTCCATTATGTTACAGTCCATAGCCAAAGTCACTGTCAATAATAAGGCTGTTCAGAAATACTATTGTACAGAATGTTTCACTTGTCATCTAAAATGTCGAAGAATAATGGGATATTGATGACACTTGGCACTTATTATGGTGCTTCATCTCATAGACCACCTCGATAGAAATGTGCTATATAAATGCCAATCGTCATAGGCAAATAACATTTATCCCATCTTATTTTGTCTTATGATTGTTTTTGAAAATTATATATAACAAGCAGGTTCTAAGTTTTAACATGTATCACTAATTTCTCATTTTTGTGTAGCAAATATGTTTTGTGCTATTCAAAATTGACAACTTTAAAGATGAATAGATAGATGTGGAATAAGTACATCGACATTAGATATGTGTAGGTGGCTATCGTTATCAACTTTTTTTTCTTCAACCTTATCCAGATGTCTTTGTCAGAGAACTCATCGCCATCTACTCACTCTGTCCACCTTCATTCCGTTCAATCGTCTGGACTAGCTATGTCCCACCACGCTTTGCCATCAGCAGTTAAAGGGAGCTTACTGCAAAGTATCCAGGAGGAGAGAGCTGGCGCGGACTGTATGCCTCCTTTTGCGGCCACGTTGTTGAGAGTATTCCGTCAAAAGGTCTTGGCTCGTAATGCTGTGTGGTAATGTCTTTTACTCATATTTGAAATGTGAGAGCTTTTATGGATTGGAATGCATTCATTGTAAAGCCTATCAACGGAATTATTTTGCTATTGGGTTTCGTTGTTGAGAGGTGGCAGTAAACTTTATGAAGCTAATTGTTTAAAACATTTGGGTTCGAAACTGGAAATGTTATTTTCTTAGAATACTGACAATGTCTCACAATTAAGTTGTATTGTTGTTGTTGTTGGTCGGTTATCCCCTTTTCCCCCATTGTTATGTCTGATATGTAGAATATGGCGGGGGGGGGGGGGGTAAAAAAATAATTGTTGAAGCATTTCGACTGTGCGATACTTTTGAATATGGCCATCATATTGAGACACATATTTCCCTTATGAGCAGGAATTCTATATAATCATGGTTTTTTTATAATAATGATAATCTTTATTGTCCATGCATGGCTACTATTTGTGTTAAGTTTGCAATGCTCAGGTTATTTTATAGGTATATAGAAGATATTCAATTTTTATTGATTAGATAAATTCATTAAATTAATTACTACTGTACTATGAAGTGCTCACACATGAAGGGGCCGGTAGCTTAGTCGATGGAACGTCTGACTGCCATGCAGGTGACCTGAGTTGATTCCCAGTCTGGGCAGAAATGGTTATGGTCTTCCCTGTCCACCCAGCAACATAAATGAGTAGCTAAGTCTATTCATATCTGGCAGAAGTGAAGTCGGCGTGGAAAGCAATAGCAAACCACCACAATATGCCGTATGCCTAATATATATAAAAGTCTCAACACTTGGATACCCTCAGTGTATAGGAACTTCACTTTTTGTTTGTTGCTCACACATTGGATTGAGTGCCACATAAATGTTTATTAATATTCTCATCATTCTGGGAGGTTGGCTCCATTATTAGAAATTGTGCCATGCCTCTGATTGACCTGAACTCTTGTTGTAATGATCTCTGTGCAGCCTTTCCGTGTTGTTAGAGGACACCTCAGGTACCCTAGCCCTCGTCCAGCAAGATGAAGTAGACACAGCCTCCCACACACCCATGTGGTCTGAATTGTATCGGATGGAAGGGAGGGAATGCATATGTCAAGGCCTCACAGTTATCACACGGAGAACAAAAGATAGGTTAGATTTATCATTCATCTTCTACCTTTGACACTTAATATTCAAGCTCGTTTACTAATAGTTGTCTCTAGGTAAGATTTTAAAAGATACAGTTTTTAATTTTGACTCATTTCCCAGGGCAAATGTGTTACTGTAAGTGCTTAGAGCATGGTGATGATTGTGAATAAGCACTATGTAAATGAACATAATTATTATCATTATTTCTCTGCGAGATTGTCAAGGTCTACAACAATTTTTCTAGCTTAAAAACCTATCATTGACTTAACTTGACTAAAAGCCCTTCTGCTAAAGAGTCATCCGACTTTTCTGCCTGGGCTGCTTTGTATATACATAGCTACTTATTTCTTTGAGATCTTGTAGTGTCTTAATTATAGTTTCACCCTTTTGAGTTAGTGTTACTCTTATGGAGAAGATTATCAGAGCTGCCAAGCTCTGTTGTTATTTTTTAAGCTCAATTTTCAGAAATCCTGTCTGTTTTCGCACTTATTGCATGGATGTTATTGAACTCTTGTCTTCTCCCTGTATATTTTGATATATTGATTGCATAGATTTTCATAAAGTTTAGTTTTTTTCCCCGAGAAAATCTCACATAGATTGCATAGAAGTTTTTACATTTTTTAAATTATTTTTTTAAAACACCTATAGTCTCCCTCCTCCCCTCAGCCCAAAGGTAAAATAAAAAGTAAAGTCCTCTAGAGCCATGAGGCCCATAGAGCCGGTGCTTATCCCGGTTTCCGTATCGGACTGAGTGACAATACGTCACCCTTCGGGATAGGACGCTGGTCTATCGCAGATTATTTCCCCAGCTGTAAGCTGGTACCCATTTTTACACCTGGGTGGAGTGAGGCAATTGAAGTAAAGTTCCTTGCCCAAGAAAACAACGAAGTGGCTGCGGTAGGATTCGAACCCACGACCTTGGCCATGAGAGTCCACTGTCCTAACCTCTAGACAACTTCGCCTCCCTCAGCCCAAAGGTACCAGCTCTAAATTTTTGTTACTGATGAGCAAAAAGGGTGTTCACAACATTTGACTTTCCTCGTTCTCTACAAACCCGTTTCAAATCCATCTGCACAGAGATTCGTCACTGTTTCAAGTGATCAGCCATGTCTGGCACGGTAGAAAACCGCACGGTGACAGCAGCCAAGATGGCTCACAGCTCTCACAGGTCTGAAATTGTGTTTATTTGGTTTGTTTTTGTATTACTTGTTGCTAACGTTTTTGTCAAATTTATATATTATGTAGATATAATAATGACATTTGATGTGGCATTCAGTTCCCCATGTTTGTTTCCCCGACAAAATCTTATTATGAAATGTTTCTATGGATGACGGTTGAATTATGTGAACAAGTAGGGGATAAGCCTACCGTGTCTTAGACAAAATGAGATTGAATTTGATGGTAACGGGCAAAGTACTGTAAGAAAAACTGAAGAAGATGTAGAGGGAAGTAGCCTACTTCAAAGAGAAACATAGAGAGGAGAGGAATTTGAAATAATTCTCATTTACTGATAATATTTTTAGCCATAGTAAGGATAAGACTTTCCAGCTCTGTGTTCAGTCATCGATTACTGTTTTCTTGTAAATTGTGTAAGACTTCAATCTTATGGACGAAATTCCACTGACAAAAATATATCTCTCGTTGGTCTACCCAGATAGCGAGAAAGGTTCCCAGTTTCTGTTACATCCTGCAGCCTGTGGGAGAAGCTGGGAGTTGGCTTGAACTGTCCGACAACAAGGGATCACAGACCAAGGATGGACTTGAACTTAGAACATTGACACAGGCTGTTCAGGTACACACTACTTACCCTCAAGGTTATATTTTTTAATTTTTTAGCATTAATATTCCTTTGGTATCATGAATTTCTTCCTGCATCCACAACTTTTTTAGAAATTGTTGTATTGTCATTTATGTTTACTACTCATGCTACTGCTTGCACTAGGCTTGTGTGTGTGTGTGTGTGCTTGTGTTTTTTTGTTTTTTTGTTTGTTTATACTTTTTTTTTCATGCTCCTTTTTCTATTTGTCATTACTCAGAAGTTTTAAACTCCTATGTTCCAAAATAAAAGCATGACAATGACAATTTAGACCTTTACCTAAGTTTGATTTGATATTTATTCTTTTAATTATGATGTACACGATAACATTAATTTTATATGGCAGTGAGTCATGGACACTAGATGACAGAGATAAAAGTAGGTTACAAGGGGCAGAAATCATCTTTTGAAAAGAGTAGTTGGTCAAAACCAAAAAAAAAGATCAAGTAAGAAATGTTAGAATTAGGAAACAAGTTAAAACAGACAACTTAGAGCAAAGAATTGAAAGAAATCAGTTAAGATGGTTTGGCGATTTGAATAGAATTAAGGAAAATAGAACCCTGTCAATATGTTTGATTGTGAATAGCAGGGGAAGGTGCTCTGAGTTTGACCAAAGATTATATATAAGGAATTAAAATTGGAAATTGGAGAAAGGAGATGAATTAAATTAGTTGATGCAAAGAAAATGAGTTATGATAGACATAATAGGGATGTATGGAGAACATTTTTTGATAGTAATTAAACTTTAACACAGAAAGGCACAGTAGGTATTTCTAAAGAAAGGAAGAAAGAGCGAAATATAGAAAGGTTTACAGAAAGAGCAATGATTGTAACATTACAAAATAGATATTGTTTATTATAATCATAGATTTACACATCTTCTTTGTAGGTGGCATGTCACCAGAGGTTTTCTTGTGTGGCCAAAGTCATTGATGTCCAACAATGTATGCCCCAGGTATGAGGTCATAGAATTGTGTTAATAGTTACTGCTCTTTTTTTTAAATACACAAGTAAACACAAGTGGCGTCAGTGGCCGAGTGGTTAGGCTATTTGACTCAACATCGAGAGGTCTTGTGTTCGAAGCCAGGCAGTGCTAAGCTCGATTTTGAGTCCTTGGGAAAGACTTTTTACACGATTTTCCTTACTCGACTCCGGTGTGAGTGAGTAGCTACCCTGCTACAGGCAGATAAAGATGTTGCCAGTACAGTAGTATGATGAGTGAGCCTAACATACTAGTCTACTGTACGCTACCCCCTACAGTTGAGAAGGATATTGAATGACACAGCCTGCTGGGGGATAATAATGTAAAGTCTGTGTGCCTGTACTTTTATGAGGATACAGGATTATGAACATATATATCTTTTGTCTTTTTTTTTTTTAATGCTCTCTTCTTACAAAGCACAAGTAAAATTTTCTCACATCCAAATGACAAATTTCAAGACAAAACTAGACTATTTATTAAGATTTATCAACTGGGACCAGGGTCGACTTCCATTTATTTTTCTTCTTTTAAAGAAAAAAAAAACCATTGTACTTGTACCAGACGAAAGTTGGTAAATGTAGATTCTGTCACTTGGAGACAATGAAAAACGGCTAGAATACAGTGGCTGAATGGTTCATGCATAACTGAACCCAGAGCTGGAAAGTCTGTAGATCAGGAAATTAAGACAAGCAGGGGATCAACCTCCTGAAGATATGCTACATAAATATAAAGTGGTTTGATCTGTCACAACTCACTGTGATTTGAAATCTCTGCCATGTTTCTTAATATTATTGGCTTTACGTGTACGTATAGTCTTTAGACACAAGTGGCCTCTTTGTATGTGATGGGACGGATGGTGAAGAGAATGTCACAGCCTTCTACCCTTTGACTGTGTCCAGCAAGTGTGTACCATTGGAAAGATGCAGGGACAGAAAACCTCAGATGTTTTTCTTACAGGATGTTGTATGGGATGGAAGTAAGTCGAAATTGCTTGATATTTTTCCTCTAAGGTCATAATAATATATTCCACATTGCTGCATTAATCCAAACATCAATGTGGTAATAGTGATAAAATCAGTTCAAATCATGTTTAGATAGAGATATGAGAATAGAACAAAGAACAAGCCTTGAACTTCAACCCTATATTCTTTTTTAGTCAAATGATAGTGATGCTTTGCATTATTGCAGCTTTTGGTTGTACCATGCATACGTAAACTTTTGTTTGGTTGTCATCTGTTCACTATAGTGCCGTAATTTAATAGTGTAGGGACCAGCTCTGTGTCTGACCAAGGATAGTGTACCAGGCAAAAGGCATCGATGCGCAGATCCAGGTAAAACTTATCCAGGTTAAGAGCAAGTCTGCACCCAGTCGGTATACATGACCCAATACAGAGCTGGAAAATCTATAGATCAAGATTATTAAGGCAAGCAGGGGATCAGCCCACTGTGCCAACAAACCTTGTTTGGCACAAGAAGCAATACACTGTTCAATATTACTTATATCTGGACCAGACAACATGATATTGTAGCCTCCTGTGTTCATCTAACAGTAACAGCTTTGGAAACTGGAAATTTTACCAAAGAGGCAAACTTAAACTTTTGACAAAATATATTTCCAGGCGCAATCCAAGCGGATGAATACTCTACACTCTTGTCTCAATCGGCCCGGTGTGGGCTTGGGGTGGAAAAACTCCTCGACAGTCATCTCCTTAACATCGTGGCAGGCCACGCAGTGACAGCCCCACGGCTTGGACAATCCAACACGGCCAACTCGTTTGTCAGAGTGTCGGGTAAGGAAAACCAGGAAGAAATTGTAAAGAGTGAATTGTATGATGCTATGGGTTGTGGTTTTTGGTTCATATTTTTTGTCTGTTTTTGGAGGAGATTGTGGCTGAGATTGACACCAATAGGCCTATCTATATGTATGTTATTATCACTGTTATTGAAGACGTCAATCTTTGTGGAGAAATCGTAACTGGAAAGAATAATAAATACCAATCAATGTTTTGTATTTATTCAAGGGTGTAAATGGCAAACGAAAAGAAAAAAAAAACTGAAAAAATCAGCAAGACCACAGATAGGCTAGTGAGTCTGAAATCATAGCTTGCCACTACTATATATGAAAAAGCAAAAAGTCTAAAATCAGACAAAACAAAAAGTCAGAAATCAGACAACACCTGTGAGATTTACACCCTTGATTTATTGTTTTAAGTTTGTTGTCTGATATTCAATCTTTTATACCTTTTTTTCCGCTTGTTTTAAAAAAGAATTCTTAATCTGCCTGTATGTCATTGTAGATATTGGATTGTTTTAATAGTTTGGGGTTCATAGCCATCACCTTCCTCAAGCTAGTTTTGGATTTTAAGTATGTATTGCAAGACCTTTTGGTTCGTAGCCGGCTGAGAACGGAGACCGACCCTAGCACAGTCATCGCTTTCCTGTGTAACCGTCCCAGGTGCAGGACATGTCCCTACTTGAGTGACCAACGTACCATTTCTTTCCCTGAGAAAGAATGGACCATTCTGCATCCCTT
>JARDUL010010018.1:0-13330 GCA_030265205.1 Dirona pellucida | reverse complement strand
GCACCCTTCAGAGCTTGACACATGGCTGGTCCCTACACTGCTTATTGCGGTATAAAGGGGATTCGATAAACAAACATAAGTCTACTTATTGTATATTTTCATTTTGCAGAAGTCATACTTCCCGTGACCAGATCTAAGAAGTCAGAATTTTGGACTACGGAGTAATTGGTATTATAATTATAAAAGATTATCTATTGAATTGAAGCCAGCGTAATTGTTGTTACGGACCAATAGCCACAGTCACAAAATGACACGCCTCATGTTTCCTACTCACTTATTTAGTTGATAAAGCACAATTTCTGCTCCGGTTGATGCAATAGGTGAGTGTCGTAGGACGACAACGTAAAGGTGGTTATATCTGTCATAAGAAAAAAAAAAGACAAAAGAAAATGTTTAAAAAAATATAATAATGAAAATTGAGCCTTTGCAAATGATTGTTTTATTGATTATTTTAGACAAATTTAAAATCTTTAGGCAGGAAGTGTGCACTAAATCACATGAAAGCAATGGTGATTTAACATAAGGTTCCCTGAAGTGAAACGGATAGAATCTCAATGCAATGGGTAAAAAAAAGTGAGGCACCATCTGATATTAATAAAATTCATCTTAGAAAAAAACTTGCAAGCGACTCAAAGGGCACTGACCTTAATGAAAAGTTTACAACAGTTTTGGTTCAAACCCAAGACTTACATGATGGCCATGATGACGTCTCTGTCTAGTAGGGTTAGTTTCTGTGGCTTGGGCACAGAGGGCAGGTCCACTTCAAACTTGGGCACTCGTATCAACACCCCTGGCTGAGGATGGAAGGCGTGAAAACTGTAATAAAGATTACCATTTGTTGGACAGAAAGCATGATGAGTAGTCACAATCACAGAGCCATGAATGAGGACAAATTCTCGATGTGAGATGTTTGATAGTCCTAATAATACAAAAAAATACAACGTATCTGGACAATATGGATAAGGTTGAATATGCATGGCAGAGCTGTTGATCAGCTGTCTACTACTAATCTTATCAAAACACTGGAATCACATCAAGACATCAAAATTAATATAATAACAATGGAACAACATGAACAGACACAATGGCACAGTAGATAAGTGTTCTGCCACTAACACTGAAGGTATAGACATCAAAACCTATTAGAGGTATGTATTTCTGATAAAAACAGTATCAAAGGATGAGTAAATACAGAAAGTACTGGAATTAAGTTGGGTCAAAGAAACAATGTTTTCCTATTTTCCTATGACTATAAGAGAGTTGGCATATAATTAACATATATAATTTATAATTATCATATAAAGCAAGCATATAATTCTCTATTATATAAAACGAAATGAGAAGTAAAATTGTAAATAGACTCAGGTGAGAGAAACATATGTTGCCTGGCTTTATTGGCAATGGGCTTGGACCACTGACCTACTCAGCTGAGGCAATAAACAGGAGGCTTTGTGGCTGAGTTTTGTACATAAAGAATCCACAGCATTTCAAACATTGCAAAGCGTAGGTCACACAAGACGTCTTGTCTTTGCAATATATTCATAATCTAAAATAACATATCCTTTACGTCCCCCCCCCCCCGTCCCCCCCGTCCCCCCATAAATGCATCTATCTTCACCAGCAAGACGGCTATGACTGTCTAACACATATGAAAAAGAAGAAGAAGGATAACCAATCAACTCACCTTAAAGTAGAATGGATGTAGTGTGTTGCCGAGTGTACCGGATGACACCAACAAGACATTGTGGGTACCCTAGGATAGGGAAGTATAACAATTATATTGACAGAGAATCTGACTTAAAAATTCAAACACCTCATTGTTTTGAAATATTGTTTTCTCTATCATCTTTTAAGATAGCAATTAAAAAAATGCTTTGAATAATGCATTAAAATAAAACATTTGGGAAAATGGCCAAGTATACAACACAATACAATAGAATACTTCACATTAACATCTCAAGATATACTCTTTACAAAATCACTTAATCTTGCAAAACATTGTGTTAAACATATTATATTAAGGCACATAAAAACTGACAAATAGGTAGAGTAAAGCTTTAAAATTTCTGAAAATTGTTGATTTTCTTATTAAGAGCCTGAAAGAAAATCTTTACAGCACAAAGGCAGGTGACACTCACAGCATGATGACAAAAATCAAGAACTTTGAAAGATACTCACCAGCCAGACATACCAGTTGATGGGCAAGTTGACAGTCTTCAAACACTTCAAGCTGCGTTTTTCTGGTGTGACCTGTGTGTTCGAAAAGTATCAAAGAATGAGTTCATAACATCATCAACTACAAAAATGTCACAACACGATTGAATAATGGTAAAGTGAAAATACGCTTTGCTTTTTAATACAAAAGAACATTACAATAGACCACACCTTCCATTGAGATATGCCATGGATTTTAATGAAGAAAGAACAAGAGACAACTTGTTAAGTGTTTACCCCATCAGCCACACAAACTGACAAGGTTCAGCCTTCAAAGCCAGGATTGAAAATAACTGTCTGTAGTATATTGAAGTGACATTTACTCTTCATATCATTCTATTTCTTGAGACAAATAAAATGACTGCAAAGCGCAAATAGTATGACTGGCAGATCAAGTTGGGATATAAAACTACCAAGCTAGAAATGCTTCTGAGTTTCAAATTGTAAACAGGCAATAAAACTTACTTGAAAGTGTTCCAATCCTGAGTTTGTGATGAAAATAATCTCATTATGGGTACTCCATACAAAGCCTCTGATTTCTGTATTCTTGCCCTGATGAAAAGATGCAGAGGTAAGGTTTTGATAACATATCATGTCATATTCCCAATGCAGTTCACATCACTGAGCTTATGATCAACATTTTGATTTAAAAGTCATGAAATAGGATTGAAAATACTACACAATAATCAAAGAATAGTACAAAATATCGTTACTCTGTACAAGAACAAATTGTGTAAGAAAGAGTTCTTTGTTCTGGTTGGTGTAAAGACAGGGATGCAACTGGGAAAATAAATTTCTTTATCTTCTTTTTTCCTTATCCCACCCCCCTTATTACCACATTGCAGTGCAAGGGCCAGTTCCACTCTGACAAAAGAGCTGAAGACTAAGTCTTTAACAGAATCCAAAGTAGGTGATTAACCCAATGCCTTAATTCCTTTAATCTTATTATTATAAATCTTCATTCTGAAAAGCATGGCAGGGGGGAAGAAATCTAAATAAAATGAGATCTAAAAGCATGAACAAAGTCACAAGATGTAGGTGTCATTAAAAAAACATTTACTAACTTTACAATATTGAGAGTACTCTTGTTGATCTGTACTGAGGTCGTCTTTAAAGTTCAGAAACTCCTGTTGTAATATGAAGAAGTAAAAATGTAGTACATCTGCAAAATTATATTAATTATCATGTTTGTACTAATCATCCATCGGAAATGTTATCAATAATAATATTATGTAAATGTGGCATAACAGGAAATTTATAACCTCTTTGACGACTGTTTGTTGTTTTAACAGTTGCAAAAAACTTATTATAACAGTGTGCAGAGTTCTATTTCTTTTTCAAAATCCATAATTCTAACAACTATTCTTATATACAATAAAGAAGAAATGGAGGGGAATGTATTCTACTTCTACATCAGGTGATGCAGGGTTTAAACCCTGTCCATGAAACAAGGACTTTGAGGTTGTTTTTCATATCTTAGACTTTGGTGACTAATAAATAAGCTCACCATTCCCGACAAATCTGGATAAAATAAGTTTGTTGTCCAAACTGGGAAGGACTAAGCTCATAGAGTTGAAAAATTTCAATATTATAAAAAATAATGACCTCCCTGGCTATGTGGAAATCAGTGATCCATATTTACGAGCTGAATATCTTTAAAGGACTGTATGAGTATAATATAAATGATTGGGTTTTGTTCTTTCCTTGAATTCGCAGCAGGAATAAAGGGACATGACATAAATTGGACAAAAACCAATATACAACACTCCCTCAACAACGTACCACAGTCTTTAGAGAACGCTGGGCTGCAAGAACCCGCTTGTCCGGGGAAAATTTGATTGACATGATATCGCCTCTGTTTTCCATTCTGATAAAGAAGAAATGTTCAAAATGATTTTAAGGAAGCAAAAAATACACCTGAGGTATTTCTTTTTAACGACCCTTCCTGACCCTCTGATAGAATGTAGGATAAAAGGCCATCCTAAGAAGCATGTGAATTGTTCCTCTCAGAAAGTTTTATAGATAGAGTATGATTCTCAGTTAACACTCTCCTTAGCAGTTGACAGGTTCCCTGCCAACGTGGACAGGCATTTGAAAAGAAAAAAAAAGGTAACAAAAACTACTGAAATCTTCACATTTTTTTTTTCATTTTCAAACATCAGAGAACAGACAACAAGCTTGAATAATCAATAAATAAAAATACACAACTCTGTTTACCTGAAGGAGGCCATGTTCTTTTCTTTTGGCCCTTTCATTACAACTCCCATTGCACCTCCAGAACGGACAGCAAACACCTAAAAAAAGGTGCAATCATTACTTAGCAATGATAAGGCAAAATTTCTATTTCTATTTTGCTGTGATACTTACTATGAAAGCACAGATGAGATAAGAAAGGGGGGGGGGGGGAACATCCCAAAAAACAGAACATTACACCTGAAGCAAACTATAAATGGCTACGGGTAAGAGGAGAAAATATTTAATGTATCTAATATAGCTAAATAAGAAGGTGAGTTTGATAATAGCAAACATATGATGTACTTTTTTTAGTCTCAAAATTTCTGACAACTCCACAATGGATCTTAAACAAAGACACTCTATTAAGTTTTCACTTACATGTTTGTTGGCATCATCAAAGAAAACATTGTTGGCTGTACACACAGGTTCAAATCTGATGGGGGTTTTACACAACCTTATATAATAATTGTCATCCTCCATGATCTCTTCAGTTCCTCAATATTAACAGTTTATCTATTTTTGGAATGAAACAAAATAAAGTAATAAAGTAATGCAGTGTCAGAAAGATAAACAAGAGAAGGAAAGTGAATATTGATGAAAAACAAAGAGCAACATTGTTTTGCAGATCATAAAATTCAACCCCTTTTGGTTTATTTACTTGAAGAGAAAAAGACAAAAGCACAATGCGACTATTAAGCAAATCAGAGAGATTTAAGCAATGAATCATTGCATTTGTTGAATTTTTCCCTCGGTGTGTATCCTTTCCAAATCTTTTAACAGCACATTTCAATTACAATAACAGAAAAAGCATAATATATATGAAACAATTGACCATACCACTAGTATGCAAAATCTTCCAATCTTATTCTTTGTCAGGCATGAAAATAAAATGTAATTAAGGCAACAAATTTCATGATCGTCTCTTGGTGCTCAAAACTTTAATTTTCTTGGAAACGATGGATCTGCCAAAGATTTTCAAACAAGATATATATTATCCATTTCTATGATCAACAAACAAAAAATAGAGGCTTTGCATAGCTATAGTATGGTCAATTGGCCTTCCATATATATATGCATTTTAAAGGACTAAAGATGTAAAGACAAACAATCCTAATAAATCCAGTCATTAAAAGTTTATAATTAGTTTATAATTATACAATGAAAATAAAACATATGAAGTGAAGTGACATGATCAGTTTGGTATCAATAATTTGAATTGAATTTGTGGGCAGTCTGGCCAAGGGATCAGGGCACTGAATTTGTACAAGAGGTTTAAGCTTTTCACTCCTAGCTGACCCACTATTTAATGACCTTAGAGGTGCACCATTGCCTTTTTAACTTTAACAAAATACCCCAGTTTATGTAGTCGACGGGTAGTCTCAATTCAATTCACATTAATTCATTTTGCATATATATATACAACTACAACAATATACACATTTAAAAAAGGAAGCAATAAAAGTGCTATACACACTTATTTCTATGGTGTTCTAAATAAAAAATCTAACACATATATATTTCTATAAATCTTGTTTAAAACACAATATTATGTTATTATGTGATGATAAGTATAATTAATTAAATTAAGAAAATCATATAAAAAATATTATAATATAACATATTACATTAAAATTAAGTCTACTTTGGTATAAAAATATGATATGGTATGGTATAATAATACATTTTCATTGAAGTTGAAGACACTACTTTGACTTTGATGTCGATCTCTAACTGGCTGTCCGTTCGTTTGTTTGTCATCAAACCTGAGTTCAAAAGAGGCGAACAAGTTCGCTGAGTTCAAACTTGCCCACCTCTGCCTCTACTAACTAGTAGACCAGTCAGGTGGTCAAATTAATAAAAGGAGGATGATGAGGCAAGAAACTATTTATATTAATATTCTATTTATTGTAGTAATTAGTATATTATTAGTAAAGTATAAAGTATAAGTATAAGTTATAAGTATAAAAGTATAAGGCCAAGGGCTTAAATGAATGCTAGGTTTCAATATGATATCAAATCTCCATACTTTGATCAATACTAACTTTCATTCGTCTGTCATTAAGTACATATTTAGCCGAATGGTTTGTCTGATCTCTCAACAGAGAAATTCAGACGGACAGAGATAGGTGGTGGTGGTAAGTGAAGGAAACGATTTGCTCACATCTACTTTCGTTATCGTTCTCACGTGACGGCAACAAATAGCACTGAACCATACCACTTACTCAACTAAACAAAGATGGGAATCTGCTTTAAAACAATATAAAAGTAAAGGAGTAGCTTTTTGTTCATCAGCTCATCATGAAATATAATTCTGAATGATAAGAAATATGATAAAAGGACGGCGAGAGGACGAATAATCGCTAAAATTGTTGTATTTTCTTCATGTAACATTTGGTGCTGAGAGTTTCCTGACGAACACAGGCTGACTAAGAAGAAAGTGGAAAACAACGACAACAATGGCGGAAGGGTGAGATATCTATGGGTTTTAATTTGTTTTCTCTCACTCTTTTCATTGTTTTTCTGTATATTGTGAGGGTGTATCCGCCACAAGTGTATTCTGAATTGCACAAGATTATGTACATCTTCAGAGTAACTATTTCATTGATAGGGCAAGACCTAGTATACTGGGCATGCTATTATTACTATTACTATTACTATTACTATTACTAATTATTACTACTATTATTAACTATTATTATTATTATTATTACTATTACTATTACTATTATTATTGATTATTGGTCGACTTGGTCTTTATTCTCTTCATTTTTCAGTTTCACTGCACTGGCTAGTGACCAGTGTCTGACTTAACTGACTAGTGAGTAGACTGGAACTTACTCTTACTCTTGTAGAGTGACTGAACTTTGACTGTCATGATTCATTCATGATGCAAAGGCCAGGGGTGTTTCTGTTTCAGGCTGTAAATTGTAAAATGCAATACAGTAAATGTGATAATGGCAATGGTTTCTCAGAAACCACTTGGTCCTTGGTGGTCAAGTTGATGGATGGAAGTGGAAGCCAGTGGCTGAGTGACAATGCACTTCACTGTACTAAGTACTAGAACTAGTACTTGTACTTTACTGTCTGTATACTGTATGAATGAGATGAGAGTGGGTGTGTGAGTGTGAGGATTCTTCTTGTGTAATTTGAATTATTTAGTTTTAGCATTGCTATTTGCGACTTGTTGTGATGATTTCTTGTCATATTATTAAAATTAAACCTCTTGCTCAGTGGCTGCCCAGTACAAAAATTTCAATGTTGTTCAAACACAAAGTTCCCTGTCATAGCTTGATTTGATGGTCCCAATTTCGAATGATAATGCTTCTACTTCTATCTAGCACATTTATCCCATTTATGGCTGAAACCCCATAAAATGATATTAATAAATAACTAATTTTCTGAAAGTAAGGGGGTTTCATTTTATAGGAATGTGATATATGGAAAGAGATTTGGATTTTTCAAAGAATAGAGTTCACTTTTTGTAGGTAATAATAATGGGGCAAACATTTTCAGTAACAGACGGTAATAGAACTGACCTTGCAACAACAACAAAATCCCCCAAAAATAGAAAAATAATTTTAGGGGTTTAGGGGTTAGACATCAGTAATGACTATATGAAAGTGAAAGTAATAAAATAAAAGCAACACAAAAGTTATAAATAAAATTCTAAGAACATTATATTGATCAAGCAGCCCTGTACTGTTGATTAAAAGTCAATACAATATGACACAGGTTAAGTTTTAAAATGCCTCAAAGAAAAAAAAAACCAAAGAAATTTATACCAAAAAAAAGAAGAAAACAGATGAACATTTTGAAGCTTTCACTTGGCGTGCTGTAATTTGTAATGTGTTCTCTTCACTTGCCACTTTGAAAATTTATTTTAGATTATGTATGTCTTGCAGGACCAGTGAGGACAATAGCTGGGAGAGCTGGCTTGGTGGATGGGTCCAGTCTGCTAAAGAAAAGGTATTTTGGAGACAATTTTTTACAGGAACAATTCTTTTAAAACTCATTGGTTATTTATTATATTGATTTGTTGAATATATTTTAAATATTTACAATTTTATACACTCATATTTTTGTTGTTGCTTGTATTAACATTTGAATTAGTATATTGTCATTTTAATTGCATGATTACAATCGTTGTTGATATTTGTAGTGATTAAAAAGTATCATTTGTGTCTATATTGATTATTGTTTATATTTTTAACATTTTTATTCATTCCAGTCTAGTACAGCATTGGAGTTTGTGAAAAAGGACTTGGCAGAATTTTCTACTACTTTACAAAAGGAAACTGAAAAAGCAATTGAGAAGACAAGCTCATCTTTAACAGTATGTAAAGAAGAAAAATATTATATATATGAGAATGTGAAACGATTCATAGTTGTATCTGGTCTTAATGTGAGAAAGAAGTGATGGAAAAAAATTTAGAACTCATTGCCCAAACAATGTAAAATCTACACATGATGTTAGTTGCCTGAGACCATTTAATCGAAGAAGAAAATTGTTTACATTGATATTGTTCTTTTTTTCTTGCTAAATTCATTATACATATATGTATTATTCTTTTTTCATTGTTTTTTGTTTATTTGTTTGGGGTTTTTATATATAAATAAATAAATGAATATAATTGTCTATAATAATTTTCAGAGAGAAAACACAGAACAAGCCACTACCAAAGTGAGGGCTGGGATTTCTTCCTTTCTAGGAAATATATCCAAAGTCTTGGTCATTCCTCCCTCCGATGATTATGTTCCAGTCAGAGTATCGGCAGATGGAACCACCCTGTATGATAGAGGAAAGGTAATATTGCCAGTCATACTCCTCTTCTCGTAGCTAGCAATGACCATAGAAATAATACAGGCTATGTATGGCGATAGGAATTTTTTTTTAGAATATATAACTTTAGTTTTCTCTGTACTTATCTTTCTCAGTGGAATTATGGTGAACCGGAATCCTGCTCTACAGATAGATCTAAAATCAAGGGAGCAAGAAAGAACAATCCTGTTTCATAGATAAACTGTTTCAGCGCAATATCAAGGATTGCAATATTGATAGAGAATGCAAACCATCATCATTGTATTAATAATAATGAAGCATGTCATATGGCTCAGACTTGTCACAGAGAAGCATAGTTGCCAATCAGGCTAGTTTTAGTTTTATGCTATACTGATAACCTGATAATACTGATAAAAACTAATGCATGTTCAAACTGCACTGATATTCTGAAGGCAAAGGAATTTAGATAGTCAGACTTTGCCCTGCAAATATGTCATTGTTAAACCGACCTTGGAGGTGAAGTATCCAAGTTCTCATTATGAACAAATGTATTTTTCTTCTCTTTCGTTTCACGATTGCTGTGATTTTTTTAATGACTGAATTTGCAAGAGTCTGGAAAAAAACTGACATCCATTTTTCGAAGTTAGCAACTCTTCCTATCCTGAGGTCTTCTTACTCTTGTTTATTTCTTTGCTGCTTGACAGAGGCCTATGGTCGAAACGTCTCTATTTTACTCTGTCAACCAGTTGAAGCTAATATACTCAATATTTTCACTCAGGTCAACATAGCTTTTTTATTTCCTATCCCCAGGCCCGCCTCCATGCAATTCAGCTGGATGCCAGCACATATGTGGATCCTCCTCGGGGCTCAGCCGAGCAATTTGAAATGTGGTTAGATAGTTTTGACATGGACTTGCACAAAGGGGAAATCTCTGAAATCCTTGTGTCAAAGGTGGAGGTTCGGGCCTTGTACACAAAACTGGTGAGTGAAAGTATATTTTTAGGTGTGTTTTTTGTGAAACATGGAGAAAAAGTGGCTATTTGGTTTTGACTCCATTAATCCACCCAAGAATCTTTCCGCTATAACTTGTAATCACTTTGGAATACTAGTCATGTGTGAGGTGATGAGTAATATAATATTACATTTGTCATATACACCCTGCAGAACGTGGCATATGGCCCTGCCCTGCTTTCTGTGATATAAAGGGGACTCTATAAACAAACTAGGATGAGCATGGTGCTCGCGTTTTGTTATAAATTTAATTGGAAACTATTACTATTAAAGAGATAGCACTTGTAATATTTGTTTGCTATCTGTTCCCTTTAGTACTGTGATTACACAGTGTAGGGACCAGCTCTGTGTTTGGCCGAGGACAGTGTACAAGGCAGACCCAGCTAAATCATATTCAGGTTATGTGCCCCACTAGTGCACATGACCTGATACAGAGCTGGAAAATATATGGCTCAAGATTTTTAAGGCAAGCAGGGGATCAGCCCACTGTGCCGATAAACCTTGTTTGGTAAAAGAAGCAACGCACTGTTCAATATTACTCATATCAGGACCAGACAACATGGCATTGTAACCTCAGGTGTTCACCCAACAGCTATAGAAACTGGAAATTTTTACCAAACAGGCATCACTTGTAATATATCAATGTACGATATATTTTTTAATGGGTTTGAGAGAGAGGGGTGTTTATGGAACCATTGCAATGAGTTTCCATTCATTTAGTTTCCATGAACTTAGTGTTAAATTACCACTATTTGGCACAATTTGAGTATGCTTCCCACCAAGTAATTTTTTTTTGTCTAGAGTCTGCAATAAAACAATGAGTGTTGGTCATTGTAGAATTAAGTATATCATGGATGTGACACAATTTTCAACTAGTTTTTCTATTCTGTTAGGTTCCCAACGATGTATCCCATGCTGAATTTTGGCAGCGTTATTTCTACCGTGTTCATCAGTTAGAATGTGATGAGGAAAGAAAAAAGGCATTGATGCAAAGGGCAGACGAGACACAAGGAGATTCTCTCAGTTGGGATGATGGTACATTGTGTCCTATTATCTTGTTTCATTTTAGAAATATTATTGTTGATCATGCTATGATTTATTATTTTGAGACTTTCCATCTAAGGCATACCCTTTTTTGTTTGTTGTTGCATAAATATAAAGTGTTAAGATTAATTTCCATAAAAGTAATCCTGCTAATATAATTTACCAGAAGTCAAAATGTATTAACTTACTTACTGAGGCCTTTGACAGCGGTCCTCCATAGTATCTTGTCATGCGCCTTTGCATCTGGATAGCTTCAGGTAAAGCCCATCTTATTGATGGCTGCCTGGAGATCACTTCACCAGAGGCACAGCATACCTGTCTTAGCATGCATGTTTGTCTTTTTTTGGGAATTGTCTGTCTGACTATTCCAGGCTTTTTTTAGTTGGATGTTCTCATTTTAACTTCATTTTTTAAATCCTCGTTATGCCCATACTCAATATTAAAAAAAGAAATTCATGTGTCTTATTATTTTGAAATAATTTTTCAATGAAAATTGTCAAAGTTAAAGCATAAATCAGAGATGATTCAGACATTTTTAGAAAAACATGAAAAGTTCAGGCAGGTCCAGCTTTCAACCTCCAGGTAACATTGTTATGATATAATCATGACCTCAAATTGCGCAGAAAGTTCCAAGTTTCAGCGTCCAGTGGCATCTCTGATAAATGCATTCTTTTCACAGATGACTGGAGTGGTGGTGAAGATGATGAAGGAAATCAGAGTGATTGGGAAAACTTGCCAAGACCTCAACAACAGACACCATCCTCCGACCATTCTTCAAAAACAAAACAACCCCCTTCCACATCCCCTGGGAGAGACCCCTCTCCTCCCACACCACACAGTTCCACAGACGGATCAGTCCCTCAAGATCCCAGCAATCCAACTACAGATACAAACAATATAGCAAAGAATGAACACCAGGGGGTTTCCCTTCAGGTTTCTGATACTGCGACATGTGATAAAGATTCAACCTCATTTTCTACCAAAGCAGATTCTGGTCTGGAAACAGTTCATGATCACTTCGCCCACGACAATTCCAAGGCTGAGGCAAGCGACAATTCCAAGGCTGAGGCAAGCCAGGACGGAGCTGACGTCTTAGCTACAGAGGCTGACCCAGAATATAGGCCCCCGAACGTACAAGTCTCAGCGGATACTGCATGTGCCTCCACTCCTGAAGAGCAGGTCCCTTCAGCAGACAATGCTCAAGTTCTCGAACCTGGATCTCCAGCAGAGATGACTAGTCAGGGTGGTTCAGATGATGAGTTGAGAAATCCTGTTCCTAGAGACAGGCATCAGAATCCCAGTGCATCAAGTGCAGCGGCCGCCTCTGGAGTTGAAACAGTCCCGTCTTTGGATGAAAGAAACAACATAACTGTAACAGGAGACGCAGCGTGCGGAGCTGCAGATGTCATGTCTTCCCCCTCACTCTCACCTTCAGCGTCACATGATATATCAGATGCCTCACCTGCGTCTAAAGACCAAACAAATGTTCCCAGAGAGAGCAACTCGCCTCCTCTAGTAGTAGAAGTTCAGGACAACTCAGATTCACACTCCACTACAGTTGCAGCTGTACAGGAACCATCAGAACTGAAGACCTCCAGTGATACAGAGAAGGTAAAGGATGATAGTGACCCTGACCTTGCCATGAGAGTTAAAGGTGACATGGTGGTGGTTGGTGCAACCGATACTCCCTCCTCAGATTCCAGTGAACCCAAAGGTGAGTTTTATGGATTATTTTTTTCTAATTTCTATGTTTGTCTGGGGTTTGTTTGTTTGTTGTTTTGTTGTTTTTTTTTTGGGGGGTGGGGGGGGTTCAAAGAATAGTAGAGAGTAATCTACTTAGAGCTATTTTTCTATTAGGACTACATTTCAGGTTGTTATTAGTACTTTTAGTATGGGAAAACTGGCAAATGAAGGAAAGCATTGAAAGATATTGCCTAAATATGAAGATTCAGCAACGGTATTTACTAAACCAGGTTCAGTGTGGTGATGCAGGACTTTCCACCTTAATTTGTGGGGGGGGGGGGGGGTCTGTATTTTAATTAATTA
>JARDUL010010017.1:2677-20906 GCA_030265205.1 Dirona pellucida | reverse complement strand
CTGTGGCTACCTTGACCTTTATCTGATTCACTGGCCAGGGACACACAAACTTCAACCTCAAGATTCCCGACACAAATCAAACAGACGAGAAACGTGGCTGGATATAGAAGAAGCTGTCAAAGAAGGTAGAACTGTAGACTGAAAAAGAATAGATGAGAGGAGCCAAACATTATGCGCCCTTCTTTATGTATGATGTTTCAAATTGCTATTTTGGTCAGATTTGAGACATCAAGGATATATGGTAAACATATAGAGTAGTCTGAGCATATGTACATTCATTTTCTATTCATAACTGATATGTTCTCAATACTAAACTTGGTAACCTTTTGACTCATCAACTTGTGGTAGTCAAATATCTCTAACTTTTTGTTGTTGTGATGAGCAGTATAGTAAACATCAAGCCTCAAATTTCTCGCGCTTTCGGCTTGTTCAATACTATCATCAATCGTCACAAGAGAAATTTAGAAAATGTTCTTGCCACTTTCATTCAACTAGTAGGTAAACAGGCCAGCAAGATGGATACCATTACCGATAAGGTATTGATAGTAGCCATACTAAAACAGCAAGCGTTGTTTGGCAAAACTGATAACAGTGAAAATAGATTAATTACAAATTGAAAGGGGGGACATATTCTGATCAGGGGAGAGTGTTTACTCATTGCTGTGGTCGGTACATTTACTCTAGTAGATTATTAGGCTCATTAAAAGACAATAAATGAACTCAAAACTTTTTATTTATTGTGTTTTTGAGCTGACACATGAATGTGTTCATTTGTCAATCATAAACAATTACCATTTGTAAAAGTTCTTCATTGTTGATGAATGATTTCTTCCACATTTATTTTGCAGGGAAATGCAAGTCAATTGGTGTATCTAACTACCTGACATCTCATTTGGAGGAATTACTTTCCTATGCCACCATCAAGCCTGCTGTGCTGCAGGTATCTTCTCTTTACATGAGACTGGTTTAATTGCACTTTATGCTGAACACATAACTTTCTAATCTCATAGGTCAACGTCAAGGCTAGATACCTTGCGTAAAGTCCCCTATTTTCTAGATACTCTCTCACTAACTCACCCTGGTGCTCTGCTCCCTCAGAAATATTGTCGATTGACACTAAGGTTATGAAAAGTTTTTTATTGAGCTTTTCTAATTAATACTGAACAGACTAATACTCATGGCACCAATAAAGAATTTAGGGTATGATAGGCTGATTATATGCTTGTCCTAAATTATTAAATCAAGTTTCTAGCTTTGTGTTCAGCAATGCAAGGAAGTCAGAGTACACAGATGATATTGCATGTGGTTGCCTTTTGCGCCATTTAGGATTGAACATTCAGCTGGTCTTATCACTGCTGTATAAGTGTTTTGTCTTAATGTCTGATTGCCATGTAGTAATAACCTATTGTCACGTTACCTGTTATATTTTTATATCTACAAAACTCTTTTACAGGATATTTTGTCAGTCGCCACTGTGTCCATTTGTTTCAGATTCAAATTTACCAACAATTTTGATATTGCTAAATGTTTTGTTCTGCTTTTGATGATTCACTTCAATCCAGTAATCAAGAAAACATGATCGCTAATACACTTTGACATGGTATGCTTGATAATGTCCTCTCGGAACACAATCAATACTCATAAGTTGAGCTCACTGGGATGGGGTTGAAAAAAGTAAACACCAATAAGAAAAACAAAATGAAACATACTACATTGATTATTATTATAGTCTGCTGCAATCTATTAAAAAATCACTTGATGTATTTCCAGACAGAATATCATCCACACCTGATCCAAAGAGATGTGAAAAAGTTATGTGATGAGCACGGCATACACCTTCAAGCGTACTCTTCTCTGGGAACATCAAATGCTGATAACAAGGTAAACGCGATATTCAGACACTATCTGTAGGGATGATATCATCATATGATGATAATCTTGCATAAACAATTTAAAAACAAAACTTTTTTGATCTATGAGCATTTTCAAGTTTGTGTTTTGTGATTTCAATGTGTGTCCATGTCTTTGGTTTTCAGTTACTTTCTGATGCAAGCGTGAAAGAGATTGCAGACTCAATAGGAAAGACTACAGCCCAAGTATTGCTGAGATGGGCCGTTCAACAAAATATTGGTAATTGACTCACTTCCCCCCTTCAATTTAGATATTTGAAAGGAGGGTCATGACTGTTAGTGAATAGATCAAAGCGTCAGGACATGTAATAGTAACTATCATGTTTTTTTTAACAATTCTAAACTTTTAAATGTTGCACATTTGGCATAGTGCCACAGACCACTGATGCCGACCTTTGTATCAAATCAATATATGCCGCATTTGCATATTGATTTGATGAAAGTTCAAGGTAATGTTACTTTGATATTCACATATATCTAAATGTCATTATTTCTAGATGTTAAACAAACTCGAAGAAGAACCGTGCATTTTGTCTTTTTAGTAAATTTCATCATTTCAGTCCCATCGATCAAGTAGTACTTTAATGGGTCATGTGACCTAATCTTTATTAAATTTGTTTTTGTTTTCAGGGGTTCTTCCGAAATCAACCAATCCAGATCATATTGCAGAAAATATGGATATTTTCTCATTTACCTTGGATGATGACCAAATTAAAGCACTAGATGGTTTGGACAGCCAGGTTCATTACTGCTGGGATCCAGCAAAAATTGCATGATTTCACTCTATGCTATTATTTTCTTATCTCTATAAATAAAATCCACCTCTATGGATGCAAATACTACTGTTTGTAATAGAAATGTGATACTGATCATTATTGAATGTGAAGTTTCTCAAAATGAAGAAAACATTTTGATTTTTAGATTGTTTAAGGGGGGGGGGGGGGGCGAGATAGAGAGAGAGAGAAGTGGGGGAGGAGGGAGAGAGAGAGAAATGGTGAAATAATGACTTTTTAACAAATATTCTCAGGATTCATGTCTGTGGTGTATTATTTGACTTTATGTAATTAAAAGATTAAAAAAATAAAATATCTTTGCTCTTTAAATTTCCTAGTTCTTTGACTGTGAAATATCTTTGTATGTCGTCTTATCTCTGTTACTGTTACATTTTTGTCTCTTCAAAGAATGGTTGCATATTTTGATAGTTTGTACATAATATTACGAAAGCAATAATAAAAGTTATATGTTTTGGACAGCTCAAATCGTGTCTGACATATGAAGTGTTGTAGGTGTAGCGCTAGTTTATAATTTCTAAACAATGTTTTTCAGACACAATGTTTAGCCAGAATAAGCTGTAACATTTTTAGGCTCCCTAACATTATGGGTGTGTTGGTTGCAATGTGGAAACACTGCTTGAACCTTAAAACAAATGGGAAGACATAAATCTTGTTTAGGGGTTTGGGGGGTGGAGGTGGGAGGGCGGAGAGGGAATATGAAGTATATGATAATAATAATATTAATAGTAGTAGTTTTAGTGGTGTCTGTATTAGGGTTTGACTATATGTAACTGTAACCCTTTTTTTATTAATGATAATAAAATCACCTGACATTCGTTTTTTATAGGTAACCAAAATCAGAAGTGAAGTTTGTAATGTGAAGACTTGGCACTAACGAAGCGACAAATTAATTTTGTAGTGGTGGTGGAAGGAGAAATGGTGTCTCTATTTGAATGTTTTTTGTCAGTCTGGGGAAGTTTTTCATCATCCATGTTGTACTTCTGGCAGACAAGTTTTGCTTCATAAAGCGCGTCAGTGCGAAATAAAGGGAGAGCACACACAATGTCAACAAATCTTCCTACTTCTCTTCACTTGCGCACATCTGGAAGTGTGACATTCACACACATCTTTGTTATGCCTCCGTGGCAATCGTAGATATCAATGGCAGCAGAAATGCTTTACATTACATGTCACGTAAGTGGCAACCTTTCCTTAATCTATTTTCCCACCTTTGACTTTGGTGTGTTTGACATCAGTGCACTCTCTCCAACACTACTCATGACTCATACACACTTTTTCTTTAGTAATGTGTCGTCAGCTTGTTGCATTTTGTCTTGGAGCTCTTCCTTTATGGTTACAAGCAAGAGGAATAATTGGATGTTTTCATGAGGTCATTCTTTTAAGCTATGTCCCTGGAACAGTGTCAACTGTACTGTATCGACTCAATCTTTTAATTTATATAGATACACACACACACACATACACACACTCTACTAATTCAGAGCTTAAACTTAAACGTCACATAACACAAAAATGAGGAAACAAGCATGTGCATTCCAATTTATAATTCATATTTTAATGCCTTTGATAACAACACGCTGAAGAGTTTGATAAAAAATAATAATAATAAAAATCAATGGCAAAATGATGATGGGGTCAAACAAACTAAATGACCACTCCAACTTGGAAATGTTCACAGTGGAATTCAAATCATTATTTATTAAACTTAAAATACAAATGTGGCACATCAGTTGAGTTTTGAAAAGGACAAAAGAAAAGAAAATGCACACAGGATAAACAACTCAGGCTTATAAAACAAGACACTCCTTGATTCCAGGTGCCCACACTTCATTCATACACACAAAGTGTTTACGGTAGCAGTGCACCTTTCAAACAGTCAATCAACCAATCACAAAAAACAAAGAGCATTCTTTCTCGCGTCAAATTGCTTACAATTTTAAAATCACATGTACCTATGCTGGTATCAAAGAACATTGTTTTTAAAATAAGAGGGTGAATTAAATCCTATAGTACAATTTTTAATATAGATTTTAGTATCTCATCTCCTTTGCATAGCACAAAACCACCCATATCGTGCTACAAATATTTTCACGTAATCTAAAATAGCTCAATGCATGGGAAAGATGTGCAGCAAGACACTCAAGGACTACAACTATATAAATAATTCATCACTGTTATAATATACAACTGGGCAGTATATATTTAATATATATAATATGAGTATCTCCACCGATTCATGGTATGTAATGTTATGCAGTGTATTGATGTAATAAGTCATGACCACACACACGTCCTTGCAATTTATTTCATCCTTTCTCTTAAAACCCATTGTTCAGAGAATGAAATTACAATTACAACAAAATATTGTGATCACTTTCAATTGCCTTAAAATAAATAAAATTCAATACAGTAGGTACATATTTAATCTTAGGCGTATCGTTTGACCATCATTATTAGGGTGGATACTTCCAACATTCACCATATTCAAATCACCTCAACAAAAAATGTAAATACATGCACATGAAAAAAATTAGCTGACAAATAAGAACCCCTCAATTAAGAACAACCCTCAATTACGTCCCTTTTCCTGTCTTGATTGGGGGGGTGGGTTCCACTGTAAATTTCATAACCGTCCAAAAACATTACAATCAAATATTGCCATGCCTCTCTCTCTCGCTCCCACTCTCAGCTCTTGACTCAAAAGGTTGATGATAACATACAAATGTATCACTTTCAATTGAAAGGCTTGGAATATATAAATGTATCTTTCTGTGAAAAAAAAAAGGATTCAAAATTTAAGCATTCAAATTCAAAAAGCAACTGATCAGTCCTAAAAGCATCAGTCCCATTTCTTCTTCTTCTTTGCTCGCAAATTGCTGAGACTATTTCGGATTCAACTTAATTTTGCCATGTCATTGTCACCTATAAACTTCAGTATATCCCAAGTTATAGTCCTTGTATAACCTCCAGGTTTTCTAGAATTATTTGACTTTGCTGCAATTTAAATTCAGAGGCTTATTCTCAAATGGAAACACTCGCAAAAAACAACCAAACCAACAACCAAACAAAATTAAAAACCTGTATATATATATTTTTGCGACAGACATTCACAGAATTTTAAAACTCCATTTTGAATGGTGATAATAGTGAATTATATGATGTGTATCAATGAAAAGCACTTGCTACTGATAAGCAGGCGTGTGAAGGCATACTGTAAAAAATAATTACTTTCTATAATTGTACTCTATTAAAGCAAATGTAAAAAAGATGATATATATTCAAGGCACAGCATTTGTCTTGGGATCAATCATGTTTCTTAATAAGACATTCATTAATAAATTGCGTATTTACTTTAAACCAGAATGAAAGCTATGTCTAAGGGCAACATCAATACTTTATCAAAGGGGCAACAATAATAAAATCACACACAATTTAGTGAGATCAAACTACAATTCACGATTCAAGAGTACTTGAAACCAGATAACTATTTTCACTTGTCATCTAAAAGTTCTCCCCCCCTGTAAACCATTTTGATGAATGATGAGGGAGGGTGTATTGGAGACATTTATAGACCAACTCAAAATGGGAATGTGTAACGACAAAACAAATTTAAAAAAAGAAAAAAAAAGTGCAAATTTCTTCTTACTCTTGCCACTACCTTATCCCCCGCACAATTTGAAATCAAATCGAAGCAATCTTTCGACATGAGGTCAACATTTCCTTCTGCCTCCACTGCTGTAGTACATTATTCTCATTTAAACAGTCTCTGTAACATTTCTTTTTTAAAAGTGAACCCACTACACTACTTAAAACACTCCAAGCTGGAATCAATGCTATTTTCATGTCCTCAAGGATGTCTATATATGTATTTCGTTTTCATTGTACCGCAGTTCACCTGGCACCAAAACCATATATTGTCTGAAGACACTATAAACTGACTTGAAACCATCACCACAAACCTAAGATTTTACACAAAATAAAATTCAAAGGTACAGCTACATCACTCTTTCTCCTGAAGTAGCATCATGTCATTCACAATTATACCTGGAAGACTTTAGAGCATGAATAAATTGCTATTGCAAGAGAAGACGGGCAACTTGAAATGAGCCCGATTCTACAAACACTTAATTATAATCACCCAAGTTACATTCTTAACTTAAAAATAAAACAACCTTTACGACCATATTCCCTACATTTATTTCCAGGATAAAAGGGTATGAGCCAAGCCTTTTAAAAATTACAATTTTATAAAAAAGATTCTTCTCTATGTTGAAAATGAAGTGCTCTGTTCCGTCTGTGAAAATAATGTAAAAAAACAAACTTTATAGAATCTCTAGTACTAACACTAGGATTTTATGCACCGGTGGGCACTATTATTTCCTAGTAAAAGTCTGACCATGGGTTAATGAGTTACTACTGGAAAGCATAAAGTAAGCCTCCTCTCCACATAGATTTTCTGTCAGGCAAGTCAAAATCCTATAGTGGGCGGGATGAGGCCCATGGTCTGTAGGTCGACAATCCTTTACAGTGTCACAGTATGCCCATCGTTAGGCCATTCACCCATTACTCACACTCACACATAGAACAGCAAGTCTACCAATAACCGGGCGACATATATGAAAAAATAAAATCAAGATCACAAGAAGACTGAATCCATCATTAAATTTGTAGCTTACGGTTGCCTCATTGAGGCATATGAGCAATGCAGGTTTTCAAAAATAATCTTCCAGATTAATAATCTCCATCTATAGTTTCCACATCAAAATTGCAAAAAGATAATGCAGGAGCAACATAAAAATCCAGGAATTCCAGTACAAAGTCTGAATTTTTCTATAGAGAATAGACCAAAAAAATATACTAGAGATGAGCATCTCTGGTCTACTAACAAATCATCATTAAAGCCATTCACTGGCTCTAACATGACATCAAGTTACATGACATAGCACCATACAGAATGGAGGACAGCAAGTTATTATGACGCCTTATAACGGTAAAGAAATGGCAAGGGGGTATAGTATTAACATTTTCTAGACATGATACATTCTCTCCACTTTCAACGCTACCTGTTATCCACTTCTGGTTAGGAAACCATTTAGCAGACCCAAACACAAGGTTGAGATGGTTGGAAAGGGCAGTATGAACCACCAAACCACAGAAACTTATTTGTAGTTGTGGTGTTGAATATTTTAGTATGGCGCCTTAACCCTCTTCCGTTGGGTGTGTATATTCTTACTGAACCAAGGTGTATAAGCAAGACATGTCTAAACAAAACAGACTTCAAATAAAATTAAATCTAATCAAATTAAAAATAAGCACAAGAGGCATTGCATTTATATCACACACTATGTTGTTACAAGGACATCAACTTCCTTAAGTTTTATAATTTTGTCCATGATGGCAGATATAGCAAGAAATGATGACATCAGTCAAAAGCAATTTCAAAATCTTTAATTCTTCCATTTCTAAAACAAAAACAATCATGACAGTGACAGATTTTAGAGTAGCTAAAAAATAGTTCAATATTTATGTAACATAGGCTACATACAAAAGTACCATATAAAACCACAACCTTTCATATAGCATCTGTCTGCTCTAATTTTGAACAACAAGGCACTACATAATACCTAGAGAACAGAATATTGTTTAAAGCCTGTGCTACTCACACATATTCTGGGCTCAATAGTTCTAATTCAAGGCAAACGGGTTGAGTCTGTCCTACATTAACCTCCATCTACTTACTAGTTTTCTGTTTACAACCCAATTCAAATTAAATATATTTTACCTAAACATTACAAAGTTAAGCGTTGAAATGGATAATGTACAAATTACTATTGCAAATCCACTGATTACAAAAATGCAATCGATTTTTTGATAAGACATCTTGGAAAATTGAAAATGAAGATTAGAGTTTGCATTTTTCATAGTAAAATCTTGGTAAAATAATAGATTAGTGCTTTCAAACATCATGATTTGAAGCACACATTTCTACGTTAGAAATATATTTCATTCATTTGCAATGTATGTTATTCATGTATCCTCGTTATTCAAATGACTTACTTTAAGAAAAATAATATTAATATAAAAGTGAATCACCTTATACAGAAAATTCATTCTGGTTTTGGTCAAAAATAAAATAGTAACTGGTGAGTTTTTGTAGATTGTTCAGAGAGCATTTTATTGCAATGGGCATTTTCTCCTGATCATGTCCAACAATAAATCGAACGGAACATCATTTAAAGGTGGTATCCACACATTAAGTTACCTCATTCATGGAAATCTCCAAACATCTAAGCACCAGCAAGTAAAAGACAAGGACAACAAAAAAAACTCCACCCAAATAAAAGATAATGTGTCTACATCTTGATACTACGACAAAAGTTTGGCAATTGTTGAAACCTACAACATCATTGCTGAGAGGCATGGAGTAAACATAACAACTATATAACGTTGAAATAACAAGGCAAAAAAATAAAAGTTATTGGTGATGTTCTGTACTTCAGTGGTGTTTTTCCAATATCACTTGAGCTTACTGAGCAAAGGATATGTACTGTGCCTCATTGATATCATCAGTTCAAACTAGTAGTAGCTAAATAAGTACTATATTTCAAGACTAACGGCTCTGTTGAAGGTAAATATTTAGTATAACATCTAAAATTACCTTGAAATATGATGAAGTAAACACTCAACCTTATTTCTTCCCCAGAGAAACAGAACCCTATCTTACTTTGATCACAGATAAAAATCCCTCTATATAGTTATGCTGAAGAATAAATTTAAGCAAGATTGAATTCATTATTATTCATGTCTGTAGTCGTCACGCCACTTGAGTAATAATAACAATGAGATGAAAGTATTGGCCAGGGTTGTCGTTATGACTGGCTGTCACTTTTGATATGGGACGAAACACACATAATGTTTTTATATCATCTGTCGTAACAGTAACAGCCATGGGAATGAAAATGGATGACAGGTAATGGAAGGATGGAGGGAGAGGAGAAGGGGAGATAATTGGGATATAAATAGCAACACTCATTGAATGCCTAAAGCGCTTCTTGTCTGTCTAATTCTTTCCAGCCTCGTCGTTAGATGCTTGTTTTGATTCCGTAACTCATCTACTTCAGTAGATGCCTCACGTAACTGAAATTAAAATGCATTTCATGAGGATACAGCATATTCATACACGACAATATTCAATTACTCACATGCATGTCAACAAAACGGAGCTAAACTCTTTTTTTAATCTAGCAATATTTATGCTCAACTTTTTCCTTATGCACTCCCATTGCCACCAATTTTCAGTAAAACAAGCTGAAAATTACTTGTTCTAGCAACAAAAAAAATCATATCTTCAAAACCGTAAGAGGTAAAGAGACAAAACTTTCAAGAGATGCCAAGAATATGTTATGCTACATCACCAAGCGGTAATATATGTCACTGCCGCTCAGCAGCATCATTTGACTCTTCTGTGGTAACATACTGCCAGTTCAAGTCACTTGTGACTGTAGTCATGCCACACCCACTTCCAGACTCATCTCTATCCCCCCTTCCATCTACTTCCCTGCTTCAAACTCTTTGTTATCACTGTCTAAGTCAACACTTCGTAACTAGACCAAGAGTTGACGCTGCCTCCCTCATCACCAGAAATCTGAGTCACATCGATGAGATTCAATTTCCCTACTTGATTCCATTGTTTACATTACCTAAGAAAATGTAAACAAAAGAACAAAAATATAATTTATTTTTCACACTAAGTTTGCGTGTATCACAATGAAAAAATTCAGGCAGACGGCTAATGTAGTTTTTATACAAGGGTCATAACTATGGAAATGTTTTCAATTCGTACTTTCAGTATTTGTGGCCATTAATCATCATAGTATGAATTTCGACATCTGTCGAAGTTGGCAATGGTAGGAACAAAACATGGTTTCAACGTTTGTCAAAGTTGGCAAGTTGGAAGTGTTAACATGAGCATTTCAAACATTTCAAATTTTGATAAGTAAGAATAATTTGACTTTAGGTAGAAATCGAGATCTATTTGAAAAAATTGAAGCAAAAAGCAACTGGCTCTCCTTTCTGAAACCCTTCTTAGTCTAAGATTATAAGTATTAACTTAAATATAAAATCAGAAAATTAAGCCTACTTAAAAATAATTCGATCAACTACAAACCTCTTTCTGCAACTTGCGCTTCTCTTGCTTTAGTTCATCTTCCATGCTCTCTGCTCTCTCTGCATCACCCTTATATCTCTTCACCTGAGTTTCTAACCTTGTCACCTAAGGAAAACAAAGTGTGGAAATTAATTAAGGATTACAAACTACCCTACCAAAAGCCCTATCTTGCTAAATGTTGAAAAGGAAGTACCAGAAGTACGAATGTCTTTTCCAATTAGAGAAGAGTAAAATCCTTTTTTCTAATCCCTGATGTTTGAGATCTTTGGAATAAGTCACATGTTCAGCCCAGAGCAGTTCATGCTAGCACAACTAATCCTCCCACCACAAGATACAAATGCCTCAACCATCCTTTATGGCCTAATAAGTAAAATGGGACCAGTGAACGTTGAAAGAGTAAGGAGTAGCCCACCATTACATGTTACTT
The DNA here is from genome assembly GCA_030265205.1 of Dirona pellucida. Classification (NCBI taxonomy): domain Eukaryota; kingdom Metazoa; phylum Mollusca; class Gastropoda; order Nudibranchia; family Dironidae; genus Dirona; species Dirona pellucida. The sequence goes on along the minus strand of JARDUL010010017.1, from coordinate 9,608 downwards.
AGAGCAAATTTCCCAGATTTCACCATACACATAATATTTATGCTAAGGTATGTATGTCCGTTAGCATTATGGTCACAGCAATTTAGTGGTACTGATTCCCCAGGTTCCTTCTAACAAGTAGTATTAATGTAGGAAGCACTCAAGAGTATTACTGACTAAGTTGGATTCTCTGAGTTATTTGGCTTGATGATTATGATTAGAATTTCTAGGAATCTTTATGTTATCATCTTGTAAGATTATTATCGTTAACTCTTGTTGCTTCCCCTAAAAGACCTCAGCTGTGAGTTCATATCAAAATTGGCACCTCCTATTCAAAATACATTTGTGATATAATTTGTGGGGCAGAGATTTGGAAAAGGCTGAGGGTTCAAACATATCTATGTGCCCCAAAGTGTTAACAATCAGCGATTCCCTGCCCTCTTCAATGTACAATGTGTGCAAAATGCTCAAAGACTCCTTACCGTTCCTTCTAATGTTGCTATGTCTTGTTCTGCTTTCTGTAACTTGAATTTGTAGTCATGTATTTGTTTGCTGGCTTCACCTAAAAAAAACAAGACAATGACAAAAACAAATTAATTCCTTTTACAAAATTGCAGACCTACCCACCCCTGAGCCTATCAAATACTGAGAAATTTGAATTTTTAAAAATCAATTTCAAGTAACAAGAGTCAATTACCACCGTGCAGCTTTTTACATTGATGTTGGCAATGGCAATAGTTATGTCAGGATATTTTTTCCTTTTCAGTTTCATATTGAGTCATGACCAACATGGTTGTGATAATTGGATGGCTATCATGGGCTATGTGATGCGTTAACCCATACCAACTTAGGACAAAATGAAACATTGGCATCTATTAAAGATTAACAACATGAAGCATTTATTGTAGCAAATTAAGGCAGGGGGTTAGTAAAACAATTTTTTTTTTTTTTTTGAAACGGCATTCCATTTTTCGGCAATGAAGATGATGACCCTGGTCACCCAAAATCGGTCTCAAAGTGAGGCAAGCCCAATAGCATGGGAGCTAGATGAACTATAAACAAGGAAGGAGCTTAAGTGGCTGCAAAGTGGTAGATGACTCTATCTAAATTACAACGGAAAATTGTTTTCGATCTAAACATAATATGCCACTTATTTAAGCACTGTGTAATTCACCATATGTCATAATTTCCACCTATCATGACTGTAGACCCTAGCTCAATAATAAGAACATAAATTGTAATATATGTAGTAATGTAGACAGCAATAATGAGGACGACAACAAATTGGCAAAATGTAAAATTTTAATCCAAATAATATGAAGGTCACCCACTCTTCCATTTTCAGTTCATAAAGACAGAAAGGAATGAGTAACCATGCATACAAAGTGTGCGTGAAAGAAAGGGGAGAGTGTGCTGAGAAAGATAGACAATATGACACATAACACTTGCACACATATTTTGTAACACGTGTCTTTGACTTTCAGAATGATACACTATAAACTATTCTGACATAACTATGTGCGAGAAAGATGGACGAAAGACCAGGGAAATTGTGCTGTGAGAAATAGGGAAAGGAAGACACAATATGACAAAACAAAAAATATTCTGCAACTCACGGGTTGATCAGAATACACTAAAACTATTATGACATTTCCATGTGCGAGAAAGAAAAGATGAAAGACAAGAGAGACCAGAATGTGCTGGGAGAGATGGGGAAAGAGAGACAGTACGATAATACACAAATATTCTGTAACCCTTGTCTATGCCTTCAGAATACACTCAAACCTATTTCATCATTGCTGTATGCGAGGAACAAAGATGAAAGAAGGGGGAGTATGCTGGGTGAGATAAGGAATCAGTGTCCAAAATATGATAAATCAGAAATATTCTGTAATCCTTGGTTGTTTTTCAGAATACACTTTACAACTTTTTAAATTATTAGACCATAATCAATCTATTATCCTATATCAAAATAAATAAATTGAGCAACAAAATCAAGGTTAAGTTAAATTGTCTGTTTCATATTGCAAAAATTGATGAATTAGGCTGGTCTAGAGACAAATGTTTCGTTATTCAAACTGACCAGACAACATAAAATATGACATCTTAAATACTATGATCATGCAAAGCCTTACATGATTGAGTTGATAACATTAGCTTGAATTAAAATAGGAAAAAGAAGGAAAACAAAAGAAGACATGGAGATAGGTAGGAAACCTTTGTTTATGATCTTGATTTCACCACTAAACCTAGACGCTTCAGTTGAAATTTAATTAATTCCTATTTATTGTTTCTCAATTTTCTCAGAAGCACACTGACACAATATGGTCATACTCATACAACATTGCTGGGAAATAGAACGACAATGGGTTAATTCAAAAGAATGAGAAACAAGGAGATCCTAAGAACCCGACCAACTGGTTACAATTTTGAAGCAGGTTCCATATATAGCATTGCCCATAGCAATATTCTGCTAAAAGTGACACTATTTCAAAGACCCTGTCCCTCATTCCCTTTCGCTCACCCCACCACTTTTTTTAAACAAAGACTATGCTGCTTACAACTGAGGTGACCTTCGAATTCAATACGTCACTGGATAGGATGAAGCAAGCAAGGCTAAGAGTCTCACAAACACCGGTGAGCCATTTCATTATATATTGTTGTGATGGTTTTAGGTCCCAGGTGGTCAACCATCCATTCACTGGCCACGATATTCATTGCTTGGCAACACCAACCATCAAGTTAGGTTCACCATTCGGTTAACGACGCCCCCAAAGCACAAATTTGATTTCGAAAATATTTTTTGGAGCATAACGATTGCATTTTGACCAGAGGAGCATCTGTTCTTCATATTCTCTAAAAATAATTTGAATTGAATAAAGAGAAGAAAAGGTGAAGGAGGGGAATTTGATAAATGCCTTTGATAAAGTAAGAGGCAGATAAAAACAAATCCACACACTAATGATCTAAAAAACGGACATGCAGCAGACCAGATACTAAACTCTCAAACACTTGGACAAGTTATAATCTATCTATAAGTGAAGGACAAACTGGCATCAAGTCTTCTAGTCAATGTTGTGACCAAGGTTGGTAGACAATTTCAACCCAGAAAATCTTTTTTGTTGGTGCTCCCATGAATCTCGTTTACCAAAGTCAAATTTTTTATTAAATTCTTCTTTTTACATCCGCTCATTTGAAAAGTATGGCATAACTAAGTTCCATGAAAGCACCAACCCTATTCGTTCAATAGTTTCATGCTTTTTGTTACCTCTTTCGCGTTCAGATTCGCCTGAGAAGCAACACAAAATTAATTTTCATTGATGATTGTACTTTAAGATGAAACAAATACTGATTCACTTTCAAGACAGCCATCAATACCTTTTATCTTTGGGGGATCCGTTTTGTGAAAGCTTCGACAATGCCAAAACCACAACCATAAACAAATTTCATCATAGGACTGTTGCTTAACGCTAAACAAAACAAAAATTGACATGGAGGAGCAAAGAATAGCCAGGGAGTGCAGCCCTCAAAAGATATTTCCTGACTGAAAAAAAGTATGTAAAGCAATCTATACTTTTTGGAAGCACTCGTTGTTAATCTAACATTATATTTTCATATTAAAAGTATGTCAACCAGACATCTACATTTACTGCATATATCTTTTCTATCCAGAACTACGTTTAGTTTATAAATATTGCTGTATACAAATTTTGAACTCATTTCTAACTATGCAAGAACAGATTTAGATTTTTGTGTTTGGGCCTATATATAAGGCCTATAAAAAGTTTTTGTCAATCTAAAATGGAAATCTGTAAATTATACTGAACAAAAAATCTTCATCCAGATCTGTATTACTAGGGCAATGCACTATAACCACTAGGTTATAATCATCTGGTTATAGGCCTACATTTTTCAGAACTCCTAACCATGTGGGGAGGAAATACAATAAATTACATGAACATCCAAACACCAATGTGAAACAGAACATAGATGAAAAATGATTCATACTTTATCATCACACCATATAAATCGCAATGCTCTTCAAATTGTATAAATTTTAATAAACATCATATAGGTAGCTTTCTCTGTCAATTAGCTTTTTAGCTTATATTATTCACAAACTGCATTATAAAAGTTAGCATAATTTGGGACATAATATTTTATGTCATTCCAAACGTAATTTTATGATGTGATGATAGCATTTCATTGCATGCAAAATTGTGATATCTGTGAAAGCAAGGCTCATTAACGCGCACCCTATGTTACTACACTAAAATTATGAATTCAATATGGGTGAACAAACATATAAACATATAAAAAAAGTTTGTTCTTTCTTAATAATCGTCCACCAATATTGGAAACTAAGTCACATAAAAATAGACGATTGGAAATCTTGTAGACTAAGCATAAAACTGTTATTACTTCTAATCTATCCTTACGAGTGCTACTAAATGACATTCATAAAGCTGTTGTTTCATATATTGCAAAAAATATACTGAAACATTATTTGTAAGATAAAAAGTAGAAAGACATGATTCTTGTTAGCAAAGCACTACAATAATAATATATACAATTGTAATGAATGTGCAACTTGTTTTCAGTGCAACTCAGTTACTATTTTCCAAATACAGAGGGGCTCATTGTATAATTCAAAAACATATTTTGAAAAGCTTCCAATTTATCATTGAGAACATATGCGAATCAGAAAATAAATAAAACCTTTTCACTGCTTTTAATTACTGCCTGCTCATTTGGCATCTTGCATTGAGAATAAATTTCTGCTGTGTCTAAATAAAGAACAAAGAATGATGCTACAATATAAAGTTGAATGTTTTATTTAACAATTCACATAAATCCCTTCACCAAAGGTCATGAGTTACAAGATGGGTGCGTGTGAGATATTTAACATACTCATCTCATTAGAAACTAAGAACTTACGTTGTATCTCATACAGCTGCATGTCTGGCCCATTTATGTGAGTTGCATTGGAGGAATACTCTCCCTTTTTAGCCTCAAAGCGCTGGTCTTCTAACTCGTTCGTCAAGGTTTTGATCTGGGAGGAAAAAGAATTGGAAAAAAATAAAAGAATGAAGGTTAAAAAGGGTTATGAGTCATCAAAACAAAACAAATTTCCACATGGAATAATGAGTAAGGTATCTTCTACACATTTTGAGTACATCAATCCGACACATGGGGTCATGAGACTTCAACATTCTTGTCAGTTGCCCATAACTATTTCTGAGGTTACAAAGTGAACATTAATTATAATATACCACAGAAAGCAGTGTAGGGGCCAGCCATATGTCAAGCTATGAAGGGTGTACATGACAAATGGAAGTAAATCCAAATGACACTAACACCACTCATCACCTTGTACACATGGCTAGAAAAACCCTGCATCAGAAATTAAAGACGAGCAGGTGTCTGATGATATACCTACTTGAAAGAAAAAAAAAATCCATTGAATCTCTATGCGAACCTCATGTGAAAACTGTTCAAACTGCTTTTTAATGCGTATGCATATTTGGAAAATGTTAGGAGACATCATTTTGTAAACCAACCATACTCCAGAGTTTTGTAAACTATCCCTCAACACAAATTGTCGCAAGAGGTACAAAATCAGTATACCCTGGTAAAACATAAAAATCCAATAAAAATGGCTGATGAACAGTTTATACTTTCCATTTTTAGTTCTGGATAAAATGTAAATAACTAATAAGCAACATAAATGGTTTCAAAAAAGAAGAAAAGAAGTAAAATCAAAAACAAATTTTAACTACAAACAAGACAGCATCATAAGTCCTCACCTCTTTATGTAAAGCTTCACGCTCTTTGGCAAAACCTCTAATTTTATCATCTGAAAATAAAGGGAAAAAAATGTTTGTAAATTTAAAGTAAAAAAACCCAACAAAAAAGAAAGAAATTTTTTAAACCAGATTTCCATTTGTGAATTGCTAGGGTGGACATATAGAGGGTTGTAAAAGAAATAGACGGTAAAATAGCAGCATCCCTGACAAACCTGTAAAAACTATCTAAATATATGATAATGTAACCTCCAGGCATGTTTTCAATCCACTTGTCAAAAAATATCTCACAACACAAAAAAAAACCAAACCCAAAAAACAATGGACAAAAATATGTTGGACCAATCATATAATACTATGGTTGTTTCAAAATAGACACAATCCATCATTGTCCCATATCTTAGCCATTATAATCATTATTAACGACCCAGACTCAAGTTTGAGACAAATCTTGGACTGTGCCCACTTTGATACATCCTGTTGTATGGCACTTTGTTTTGCTGACCAAATCCTCTTGCATGCTTTGTAGACGTCACCAGCTACAGCACAAGGTATGAAATTGATTGGCTTAGACCAAGAAAACTGCGTTCAGCCATGAATGTATAATGAAGATGTATTTCATTTACCATAATGTATGAGTAAAATCAGGTTTAAATGCATCACATTGCTGAATTCCTTTCCACGAAGATGAGTTGTCGTTTAAAAGATTATTTGTCTTCCAATGAAAAGTCGCTCACAATGCCTTCCAATATCAGATGTCCCATGGCAATCAATGATTGAAACCTAGAAACTTGATTGATTAAAACCAGTTATTGTCAATCTCTAAATCTTGTCACAGCCTCACATCCTTTTCCTTCTTCGCTTCAGTTCAAGGTAATTTTGCGTCTTTAAAAAAATTATGAACATCAAGAGCTTCCAGATGTGCAGTCACAGTGACAGCTCAGATGCACTTATGACCCAACTTTTTGTTTACTCTCCCAGAGGGCTGTGTAAGTATTTGATTGAAGGTTACCTTATGAGAGGTAGTGGGCTGATGCCCCTCTGCATCCTTTGTGTTAATTAGCAGTAATTGGTTGGAGACATTTGTTAGGGTGAGTAAAGTTATTTTTGGTGTGATAAGCTGTGAGAAAAGGGGAAAGGGGGGGGGG
>JARDUL010009906.1:0-13341 GCA_030265205.1 Dirona pellucida | reverse complement strand
TTATTATTATTATTATTATTATTATTATTATTATTATTATTATTATTATTATTGTCATTATTATTATTATTGTCATTATTATTATTATTGTCATTCATTATTATTGTTATTATTACTATTATTATTATTATTATTGCCATTGCTTTAGTGGATTCTTCCTACCAATTCACTTTTGTCCATCTAGAATCAGCTATGAAACAATGACAACGTTTGGGGATTTTAAAATTATTTCTTCCCAGAAGCTTAGATAAATGCATCATCTGCATAGGATTGATATCTCTGAATGTGTAGCAATAAGTCCACACAATTGATACTTCAGATGGAGGAATATATGGAAGCCTTAATTTAGAAAGATTACGTGATACATTTATGTCTGCAATATATTTTTAAAAGATAAAATTTGTTGTTAAATCTTCATAGGTAACCCGGTTCATGATTTTACATTGGTTGTATATTAGCATCTATTTGTTGTTATGGCTGTTGTTCCCGGCATATGCAATCCTAGTGATTACCGATTTTCATGAATTGAATATCTCTGTTGGCATTGACAATCTCTATATTTTTACCATTTGCAGTGATTACAGATCAAGAATCAAGGATGAGACACGTTTGTTTTGTCTAAGGGTGATGGTGGGGGTGATTATTCTATATGACCACGTCCATCCGGTTGGAGCATTTGCCAAAACGTCAGGGATTGAGGTACTACTTGTTCTCTTCATTTGATATTACTTAAATCCCTCATTCTTGAGTGTATAAGACTGTGTGAAAATGTTTATCCTGAACTTAAAGTTAGTCAAATCCATTTTTGTTTGTCCCTCTAATTCTACTGAGGTCCAATCACATTAATCCAAAGTGATTAGAGCTATCTCAAACAATTCAGAACAACAGCTTTTGAGTGTACTTTGATGCATTAATACAATCACATGCTTTTGAATAAGAAAGTCTGGAACACACTAATGGTTTAGTGTACATCTTTCCTTTTTGTGCAGATGAAAAGTTGTATCAGGATATTGAAGGAACAAGAGCAAGGGAATGTGGAAGCTCTTTTAAATGCTCTCAGGTATGTGTCATTGATTGATCTTTTTTTATATTAACTATCATCTTTTTTGTTGATATGATTTTAACAGACTTAAATATATCCATTTCCTTTACAACCCAGATGCATATAAGTATGAGTATAGTAATAATGATAGATGACATTTATATAATGCTTATCCACCATCGTCACCATAGTATAAGTGCTTTACGGTAGCACATTTTCCCCAGGGAAGCAACGGAACACTCAACACGCTGCCTGTTGGCGCGATTACAATTTTTGTACAAGGACAAATACTGCTCACAAGTTAGGGGACCTCCGAATTTAACGTCTGTCTCAGATAGGACGAGGTAAGCAGGGCAAAGTGTCTTTCCTAAGGATACAAGCGCCGATGAGCTGTGACAGGTTTAGATTCTAGGCGGACACCCATCAATTCTCTAGCCATGATAAATGTTGCTTGTCAACACTAATCGTTGAGTCATGCTCACTGTTCGGTCACCGACGCCCCCTAGTATGAGTATAAGGGGAAAAATGTGAAGGAAAATCTTTGAAATACACCAACTGAACAACATTAGGTCATCGAAAATGTACATTCTTGTCCCTTATTTGCTGTCTGTAAGTATACAAACTGACATGCGTAGTAGCCTACAAACTGTTTTGTGTTGGCGACTGATGTCAAATGTTACGATTTTATTGATATTGTGTGTTATAACTCCCTACAGTCCAAATTGAATAGTGTGTGTATGCTTTGTTTGAATATAAAAAAGTTGATATACTCTCCTCATAAGGCATAATGGTGTAGATAAGAAAGTTATTTTGGATGTGTGTTAATATATTTAGATGTGATGAAGGAGAAGGATTGTCTTATAATCCCATAGCTAATGAATGAATAATATTGTGTCAAATTTCTCTGTTCGGGACTATTTTAACTTTTTTTAAAAAATCAAATTGAATTGAAGATATTAAAGATAAAGATGGGTTTATAGACTGTATCCGGACATGTACAGGCTCACAGATGTAACATCATTTATCCCCAGCAGGCCATGCCAGTCCATAACCTTCACAACTCCCATGGGAGACTAAAGCAGAGCTGCCTGTTAGGCTCATCATACTAACATCCTGACAATATCTTTCTCTGCCTGTAGCTGAGTATTCATTCACACCCTGAGTCGAGTGAGGAAAAATGTGTAAGGCAAGGAGTCTTTCCCAATGACTCAATATCAGTTACTTCAGCCAGGATTCGAACTTGGAACATCTCTATCTTGAGTCCAGTAACCTAACCACTCTGCCACCAAGGTTTTCAATTTTAAAGTGTGGAATTTTATTTTAAATTTTGATAAATGATTTTTCAAAGAAAAATCTTTTCCATCTTTTTCTATTCTAGGTATACGACAATACATCTGCAGGATGAGGGTACCCCCAAGGCAATAAAAAGCATGTTAGCAAACTGATGCTTTCTGGCCTGGCAGGAATAATTTTGACATGTTGTATAGACTTTTCTCTCCACTTTTGCTCCCCATACAATCTAAGTTACAAGTGAACTGTTTAAGTATTTTTTATTTATTTTTTTTGCAGATAAGATAATATTGTAATATAGACAGGAACTATTTTTAGTTCTGGGGTAAAATGGATGCATTATTTGTTTTAGTTGTTTTTTTCTAAATTTTTATGACATTTTTTAAAAATGTCCTTACCAAGATTTACCACCCTTTGATTTTTGTACATGATAAAAAAAATGAATTGGAAGAAATTATATAGTTATTGACATTTCAATGTGCAACATGATGTTTGAATTTTATTTTGTTTTTACCTTCAAAAGCAGTTTAAAAAAAAATAGGTATTGCTAGCTTTTCCCTTGATTTATTCATTTTTAAGATTCACTGCTTTTCACTTTTGATGAAACCTCTTACACATATAATCCATGTTATGTCTTCATTGCTAAAGTGTAGCATCAAACAAGTTAAAAAATGGAAAAAACCCCCCACTGAGTTTGAGGGGTGTTGTAACCAAAACCTCTATGGATGATGGAGTGGTAGTAATAGCTATCTGATTTTTTCTTCTTTTGTTTTAAAGATTAGCAATTGAATTTTGCATGGCCACAGACAGCTTGCTTTTCAAACCTGATGTTTTTACTGTGGCCAAACTCAACTGGAACTCTGAATTGATTGATTTATAATCTTGCTAAGTACTCTCACACTCACACTCATGCGCACACACACACACACACACACTCACTCACTCACACACACAATCATGTGTGTGTACTTGAACCCAGCCACCCACTCAAATAAACACATAGGATGAGGGGAAAAACTTGTTTTGGTAGAGACGATCAGAGACTTAAAATGCATTCCTGTAACATGAAAGATATATTTTTCCCCCCCCTTGCATAAATTCATCCAGTTGTTGTTGTTGTAGTTGTTATTGTTGATGGTGGTGACGATAATGGTGCTTGCCAAATTTGGTATGTGTCAAGGCTCCATCATCAATCATGACAAATATGATTTCTCATCTCAATATGTTTTCATTTTGTTGACCATGTCTTTGGTCTTGTTTTTTGGGGGTTGTTTTTTGTTTGTTTGTTTAAATGCCCAAATGGCATCCACCATAATAATGATGATGATAATAATAATAATAATAATAATAATAATGTTTTTATGTTACCTTTGGTGTAGCACTTGGTACATTGTAAAGGCTTTGGCAGCAGTGAAGAGGATTATAATGTGATGGATGGAACCACAGGTCAGCAAATAGGCTACTATGAAAATGTAATGGATTTAATATTTCTTTGGTCTTAATTATTCTAGTTAGAATAAGGGTGTTTATAGAGGCATTCATTGACACCAGTGCAAAGTTCTGGGACCAGCATAGAGTTCAGGGATCGAACATTTGTCTGGCATGTCTTAAGTGTGTCGTGACTTAGGGCATTTACATTTATGTCTTTGTCTTTTTTTTTGTTGCCACACACACCCCTCCCCTTTTTGAATAGTAACTGTAAAACAATATTTTTGTCTTAAAAGGTTTCAGGATTTGAAGTTTGTTTATCAATGTCCTTAAATTATGAAGAAGTACGGAGTTGACAATGATGTTGCTGATAACATTTTGCACTGAGGATAAAATAAACAAAATTTTCTGAGCAATTAGCTATTCCTTCAAAAAAAATTATTGCTGATCTGATGGTTCTGAAAATATCATATTCCTCAAAGGAACAAAACAAGTTTACATAATTTATGATGAAATGTATGTTGATCAAATTGATTTTTATTGACTATTACTATTTGTTTCATATTTACAGTCATATGCCTCAAAGATTATTTCTTGCGATTATGACGGTGATAATGTTAAGAACAATAAGAGATTGCCTTTATGTTAAAAGATTGTTTCTTGAGGTGTTGTTTTAAACTGATTTTGGTTGGTGGCGAATTGTTCACTAACAATATCTGTGTTAAATTTTTTTTTGTTTCCAGGTCTGTGATGTTCAAATCCCCCCCCCCCCCCTTTTCCCAAATCCAAATAGCTGTATTGAATATGAAATGTGTCACTGGCATAGGTTAAAGCCACTGAATTTGTTCTGTTATTTGAAGAGGAAAACAATACAATCGTCAGGATTTCATGTCAGGGTATATTCTTTTGTTTAAAATTGATTGCTTCAATTCATTATGATAGCGTTATTGGTTTATTTATTGCGTCTCTGGCTTGATTGAGTATTATGTTGCTTTTTTATCCATTTACCCTTCTGTGCCCTTCCCTTTCTTAAAGTGGTGGTAAAAGATTAAAGAAATTAAAAAGAATTTGACTGTTTCAAGTTGTCATGTTGGTGTGTCTGTAGAAGGGAATTTGTCTTCAAATTTATTTGAGATATGAGCTGCATTTTTTATGTTACATTTGCAGCTTGAAAATCTTACTAGAGAGAGCACGCTTGTGGCTGAAAATGAGAGACGAAGCTTGTTGTTTGGCCATGAAATCTGTAATCTGATAAGCGTTGACCTTGCCTTACTACAGGAACATATTTTCATATTTTCTTTCAGTTCAATATCAGTTTTACAAAATGTTCTTTTAACAAAGATTCTTATTTGTAAAAGAGTAGTGACTGACCCAACAAAGAATCCTACAAAATCGGCTTTTATGACTTGAGTTCATTTAACGTTGATAAATTGTAAATAAATAAAAAAGAGAAGGGAAAAAAAGGAGAAAAAATAGAAATTGCTTTTTGGCCTCAAGCAGTCTTCATTATTTTGAGTATTTGTAATTTATAACTATATATAAATGATTTGATCTCTTGTGTTTCATTTTAGTACAAATTGTCACACAGTGCATGTGGGCAGGCACTATTATGATGTTCTTTATTAATGTGGTCATGATGCTTTCAATGACTATACAGGAGTAAGTCAAACAATGGTGTAGGTGTTGCTTCAATGACTAAAGATTTGTAAGAGGTACAAGCCAGAAAACCAACTTTTCTGTAATCTTAGCTTACAACTGAAAGTTGCATCCCGTTAAAATGTCAGTCTCATTTCTATTTTGCTATATGCTTTAATTGGTTCACAGTGAGTTTTTATATTTTTGATAATAGCTGATAATGACGGCTGTCTTATGTCCTTACTGCTGGCCACCTTTTCGGATTAATACTGAAGCATATTATCCAGAGGGCCCATAAAAGATTTTAGACTCTCTTGGTCCACCACCCGCTTGTTCTCAATTATTAATTCATAGCTCTGTGTTCAGCAGTGGTTGGGGTGTGTATACGGTTTTTGCATGTGGATGGATGTCTTGTGTGCTGTTCAGGGTCAGACATTGGACAAGAGCTTGCCACAACGCTGCAATTTAGTGACATTGCGATTTAGAAATTGAGTAGGATGATTCTGGAATCCGTAGTCTCAAGTCAGGATGCCTTGGCGTTAAGCCTATTCAATTTCAGTTCTTTGAAAAGGTTATTTCTCTTAACACCCAAAAGTAATGGCAGGAAGGGAGAGAGAAAGGAAGAAGGGGAAAACCATTGTCGTTGACTTCTTAGCGTTGGTCATGTTGTTGATTGGGACAAGCATCTGCTTTGATTTAAATCTGAAACTTTGATAGTGGATCTTTTAAATGGTGTTACTCGCAAGTCTGAATGTTTGAAATCACATGACTCTCTGTAATTTTGTTTTGGGTGTGTGTTCATTTTAAGACCGTCTACAATTTTGGACAAGGGTGCGTTCTTTGATCCGTTTTTTTGCTCATTTTGCATTTTGCCTTATTATATTTTGCTGTACTCATTTTCATTCCATCTTTGTCTGAAATATAGTTTACCTTGCTAGTTATGTTTCACATTCATTTTGATTTTGTTTGAATGTACGGTATTAACAAAGAAAATATTTGTTCATAAGTCGTTAATCCTTGCACGATATTGTTAGGTATATTTTTCATTGAATACTTTAATAAAAGATTTATTTATTTATTTTGGCGATGAAGGTTTTATCATTCTTAGATTTGCCTCTTTCTTTTTTGTTGTTGTAAAGATTCTCGGTGAGATTTCCTGTATTATGTTTTGTTGCAGTTTTTTTTTCACTTTATTTTTTATTTTAAAGTATGTATCTATTTCATTTTGTTTTTATTTTCAATTTGACCATAAACAGATAATTGACTATGTATTTGATTGAAACCATACTTGTTTTGTATCTAGATAAATGGCAAATATTAAACTTTCCAAAATGTGTCCAGGGTGAAGGTTATTGTATACATTTAACTCTTATTTCTTTGTTTAGTTTGTTTTTTTTAGAAAATCAATATATTTCATTTATCTTTTTCACCTTCTTGATTAACCTCTAGTACTTACAGGTCTTTGAGAACTTTCAGTCCTCTTTTTGTTCTATACCTTCATTATTTTCATCAAATTGGTTCATAACATATATTATATCATGATGATTAATTTTGACTTTAACACTTCGGTTGCCACCCACCTTTTCTTTTTTACTTTAATGTTATTATGACTGTCATACAAACTTTTCAGGATGTGCAAATAATTTACTCTATGAATCAATAGCATTAGCATTGAAAAACACAATAAGTGACAGATAACTTGAAATATTTCATTCGAATCTAGTCCAAGTCCAAGCAGAGTAGAAAGATTTTGAAACTAGATAGCACTTTGAGAAAAGAAGAGTTACTGTGATTATTCGACATTGTGTCAGTAAATGTTATATTCGTTAGTTTAGTATGCATATTTACAATGCCGACAAAAGTCGTATGTGGCAATGTACAGGTAGTTGTAAAGCATATGACAAAAGATGTATGTGGCAACCAAAGTGTTAATCTTAGTTGAATTCAAATGGAGTGCATGTATGTTCACCAACAGAAAAGAATCCAAATGACATTGAAAGGCAATTTTTTTGTGAAAGCAAACTAATAAATTTAAAGGATGAAAATCTTAAGCATTCAGCATTAGGATTTGCTCATCTTGGTCCACCATTTTTGTTTGTTCCAACCTTTCTTCAGTTACCCAAATCATCTTGATTTGAGTCGATTTTATCCTATAGCCCAAATATCATAACCTTTGGATTAACAAAAATAAATAAACGTGAATATTTCGGGAGTTATTGCCAACAATATAAATCTACCACAAAAAGCAAGGTACAAGAGGTATTGCTACTGAAAGAAACAACAATATGACCAGTTTTTGACATTTTATAACTATTGACCATTTTGCTTGTATCACTAATTCTCTTCTTGTTAGTCTTCAAAATTCTACTATCATTGCTATTATATTGCATTCGTTTCCTGTTTTACTGTTATGCTTCTTGTTTTTATATACATTTATTAAAATAAAGAATTATTTTGTACGTGTTTATGCAAGAGGGTGCTTATTCACATTGTTTGCTTGTTGTACCTTTTCCCCCTTTGTTTACAATAATGTTTGATATTTAATTCAGTAATCATTGACAATGGTGTATATATTTCTTCACATGAATTAAATTAAAGGTTAACTGCTGATTATATTCATGATTATTGCTTGACGGATGCAATCATGTTGTCAAAAGATTTTTATTTTCACTTCACGAATAATTTTGTTGTTGTATTACTTATTAATTGTTGCTTCAAAGGATCTTTTTTCTTCAAAAACTATGATTGTTTTTTTTATTTTAGGGGACTTGTTTTATATATATTATAATGTAAACAAATTCAAATGCTTAAATCCTTTGCATTTTAAAGACACTATACTACTACTGTACTCAAAAACATCCCACTTTTTTTTTTTTAAATTAATTTATTTTTTTATTTAATTTGTTTTTGTATCTACAGTATGTCTAACAATCCTGTATGAGGAATTTATATATATATATATATGTGTCTGACAATCCTGTGTGAGGAAGTGTGCTTGCTCACTTATTTCCTTGTCTTGACGCCAGAATCCCCCGAGCATCTGTTACACAGTTAAGGGAAATAGACACCAAAGCAACAAATTTACTGGCCAGTCTGAACAATACAGCAATTTTGTCTCTCATGACCAATATGATAAAGGTGACGCTTTTCCAACTCTTATGTTCTGCCATATTTGGTAACTAGAGACTGGGCATGGAGCGGACTGATACTTATTTTGCAGTATAGATGGATTTGGATTGAAGAGAGAAAAAAAAGAGCCTTATTTTCTCACTCACCCCCCACATGTATGAATTATAGATTCACCAGCATACAAGTATGTTGAGTAGTATCTAGTCTAGAGGATAACAGTTGATCATATTTGTTAGATGTAAGCGAGTACTGCAGGAATTATTGTGTGAAAGATTATCACTACCACCATATGATGTGCCAGCGTATTTGTGTGTGTGTGTGTCTGTGTATGTGTGTGTACATTGCTCCTGTGTTCTGTGTGTTCTTTTGCTAAAAATAATTTGATTATAGTGTTACATTTTTTACCCTAATTTTTAAAACAGTATTTGTCTTCATTGAAGTATAGACACCAGGGTGTGGGTTTGTAATTTCATTATCCCTAATTGTTTTCCCATATGTATTTATTTGCCATTGAAAATTTTCATCTACCACTATCACTATCAGTAACTATACAGATCATAAAATGGGCAGAAAAATGACAAATTTGTACTGTAGAAATTAAAATATATATATATATAATATATATATATATAATTAATTAAGATCATAGGGTTTTGTTATTTTGGGGGTTTTTTAGTTTGTTTTTTTTAATTATTATTTTTGCTCTTTACATAATAAAGGTTTGGTTATGACCTTGTACTAGAAGTGAAGGCACCCTGTTGCGAGTAAATAAATTTTGAAAAATAAAAATTTGTTGTTAATTTGTGTTGTTTTGATGGTCATTGTTAATAGGGATATGTTTTACTGACTTGGATTTCCTTTATTTGTGTTTTGAAAGGTAAAAGAGGAATTTTTTATTTTTTTTATTATGCCGCCACACATTAAATAATCATTTCAATTCCTGAACATGCTTGGAACTTTATACCGTATCTAGTATGCAGTGGACCTATTGCAATGATGTAAAGGTAATCATGCATCATTTAAAGCTATTTATTTAAACATCCATTTGTGAAGACTGCACCTGGACAAGCCCTCAACATCCACCAAAATTTTAACCCAGTGCTTCCTGTATGGCAAAAATGATACTGACTTTGGTAGTAGCAGTAGCAGCTTTATCCCTACTACAATACATAACTAGTGCACTGCACATTTTCCAATGTCTTTATTTATGTGATCATCTTTATCTTTGTTAGCTATCAATTAAAGGTGTAAATGGAAAACACACACACAAAAAAAGAATTGATAACAGCGTGTTGATAAAATTCATAAAATAACAGATCTGAAATCTGGGGAAATATTCTTACTACACTTGCCCACCCCCACCAGGGCTAATATTTCTAAGAAATCATAAAATAACAGATCTGGATGTCAATATTTCTGATTTTGAATATTGAAAAAAAAAGATATGAGATCTGGGCTAATCTGAGAAAGCTGGGACTGGGACGGATATTAATACTTGTCATCAATATTGACAACTCTGGGAATTGGGAATGGACATGATTCTTACCACGCTTGACTCCACTTATAACGCCCAGGCTAATAAATATCTCCTAATCATCAGTATACTGTAATAAATATGGTTATATGATGATTTAACCACTTTTGAGTATAACTGATTTTTAAAAATCCACTGTTTATGACAGACAGACAATCAGTGGTTAGTTTATTTGGTTTCACAAAACAGCATCCAAAACAAGTCACAGGATACCTTATGAGGTGAGTGTGAGCTAATAGTAATAGTGGAAGTAAAGTCCTTTGGAGCCTTGAGGCCCATAGAGCCGGTGCTTATCCCGGTTTCCGTAGCGGGAAGAAGACTGAGTGATAATACGTCACCCTTCTGGATAGGACGCTGGTCTATCGCAGATTACTTCCCCAGCTGTAAGCTGGTACCCATTTTTACACCTGGGTCGAGTGAGGCAATTGAAGTAAAGTTTCTTGCCCAAGTAAAACAACGAAGTGGCAGTGATAAGATTCGAACCCACGACCTTTGCCATGAGAGGCCGCTGTCCTAACCACTAGGCCACCTCGCCTCATAGTAATAGTGTGTATGACTCTATTTCTATTTCTTGACATCATTTTCTCATGCTACGAATTAGGTTTCAAATCCGGTATTATTGAGGGATAGCTTGCCATCCTTCATTCTAGAACAAACTGGTCATGGCTTGGAGGTCTTGGTTTACTACATACTGACATCAAGTTTGCGTTTCTTCAGGTGATTCCATAAGTGTTCTATTATTGGCGACAGATTTACTAATCAGGTGAAATAGACGGCCAGGATAATGTTGTTTCTTTGCTGAAAATAACATTGTGTAGTGTTATGGCTGCTACATGAGGACAAGCGTCATCCTATCTTGTTGAAAGTTGTTCATGTCGGGGTGATCCTTGGAGGGTGGGGGGTTAGTTTTGGCCCAGGATATGCTGTCTGGGGATTAGTTTTGAAGACTTAGTAATGCGACAAACTGTCATAGCCTCAATCGGTATTCCATGCTTTCCAATCGTTTGCCTGGCTGTTTGAATGGCTGTGTGTATCATGTCTTTTATATGGTTTGAAACAATTCTATAAAGCTGACGAAAAGTAACTTGTTGGCATGGCTGAGATAAATTTATTCAGAACCAGTGCCTAACTAACTGTGCTATGATGGGCTTGAAAACGTCTAGCCACTTCACAAACTGAAACACCTGATTCAAGCTTTCCCACAGCTCTCAAATGCATTGGTTTGATCAATCCAAGTATTCTAAATTTTTCCAAATAGCAACATAACCTTGCACAAGTGATTGAAGGAATAAAAATTGTGGCCTTTTGTTAAACACATTAAGGTTTTAAAAAGTGTAAAAAAGTTTACACAACAACCCATGTATGTTTTTTATGCCAATTGCATGTATTTCATGTTTATAACACGCCTGAGACAGACTGAATTATCCAATGACCTTTCCTCCCCATTATCTATAGACAGTGCTAGGGACACATTCTATGACTACTTTTCACATCGATAATGGCTCATGCATGAGTGGCAGCGAGTATATTCAAAATAATTATATAAAAAGCAAACATGATCATCTTTTTACATAAAAACTTTTATTCTTTTTTCAATCCAAATCTAAAAGCACTTTTTACCTTAAATTCATGTAACCAAGAAAGAAACAAAGGGTCTCCTTCATTCAAGCTCAAGCACAAGTGCTAAAAATACTTCAATAAAAAAGCTAAGCATATCACTGGTCACCCAAAACAAGGTGTAATCTAGAGATGGCAACCAAGAGAATCGAAGATTATTACAAGCGGGAAACTCTGAATGTGTTATATATAGATTTGAACAAAAGTAAGATAGGATTTCATTTGAATTGTTTTCATCTATTTGTGAAGAAATTCATTAATGTACTGTACAGCTACAAGGATAAATGAATGATGTGTGGAATTTACAGTGATGGGCGAGCCCGCCTTTTGTAAATTAGTGCATTGAAATTGAAATCTAATTATATCTAAATTTGATATTTGTTCAGCATGGTTCTCATCATCTTTTTAAAATATTCCTAACCCCAATTTTTCCATTTCTTTCTGACAAGGTAAAGTAAAACCATGGAGATAACAAAATACAATCAGTTTAATTCCCAATCTAATTTGTCAATAATCTTTTTAAAATAAAAAAAATCTCAAGAGCAAGACCCATTTTGCCCTATGAGAAGTTACAAATTATAACAATGAACTATAATAATTATATATGTATATTAATCTCATTGTAATTAATTTATAATTAATATATATAACATTTTAAAAGCGGGAATGAAAGAGGGGAGAGTAATCCATAACGAAAAGGGTTGAAGAAAAACAAATAAAACATTGATAAAATTATAAAATCACCAATCAAATTAAAATAATTAAGGTAGCTCCAGACCTTTAGATTTAACCTGGCGAATGGTTCATGATTACCATCATTTGATTTTTAAGGCTGGAGTAAGAACCCAATTTTGAAAAGCAAATAATAATATATTCAACAAACAACAACAACCTACCTTTGATTATCTACAGCAAAAATAAAATACTGTTAAGTAATCTATCACCCAGCAACATGCCAACATGTATCGTCTCACACACACACACACACACACACTTAAACATCCATTTCACTCATTTCACATCATTGAGAAGCTCACAAACAGCAAGAACTGTAGAACACCAGAACAGTTATAAGGAATACAGATAATACTGTATCAACCTATGGGACCATCATGTCAAAACCTAGAGATGTGTACATTTGACAGTTAATTTGCTTTTCCACATTCACATTTCAATTCTTTCCCATCTGTTCCATTGTCTGATTAGTCTTCTCATAAACAACTCAATTTTAAAAACATGGAGCAATATTGGTTTGTATAACCAACGTAAGGCACAACAAAATCCATAAAATCGTATGGCATGTCATATGCATGGAGACAACAATGAAAATTGCTCATCTCTGATTACATATACAATTACATAATTGTCACAAAAATAGCAGCACACCCTTTTTCTCTCTGATTCCATATACAATTACATAAATGTCACAAAAATAGCACACCCTTTTTCATTAAGGACACTAGCTATTTTTTTTTTCTTAAGAGAAATTCATTGACATTGAATGCTTCAATCATTCATTCTGTTGTTTTATTTGCTGCCCCTCACCCCCACCCTGATTTGTTTATAATAATATAATATAATATAATAATATAATATAATAATAATATAATGCACTTGTATAGCGCCAATATCCATTTTTCAATGCTCACCGGCGCTTAACAATAAT
>JARDUL010009796.1:0-13347 GCA_030265205.1 Dirona pellucida | reverse complement strand
GGGGAAACCCGAAACGTCAATTAAATGTAATTTGTTTCCTTTTGAAGCCTACTTTATTCACCTTTATTGCTTACTTTATTGGTACTACTGGTACTTTTTAACAGGAGGCACCTGATTTACTTGACTTTAAAAGTCTTCCGCTAAAGCAAGACCATCTGATTTACTTGACTTTAAAATTCTTCCGCTAAAGCAAGACCATCTGGCTTTGCATCCTCGCCGATATCTACTCGATCACATTTATCAATTAAACATAATTTCATCACAATATTCAAATACTAGTATATTACTAGGAGGTATAAGGGGTAACAAGTCATAGAGATTTAAATGGTTTGAATGCTAAGATTTTCCTCACAAGTTGTTTCAATCTCTTTATCATGAAGTAAATAGTATTTTCCCTTTTTCGTTGTGAAAATACAATTTTTTCGTTTTGTTTGGAATCATTATTTGTGTGCAAAATAATGCCAAATTTACTAAAATTTCATTAACAAATCCTAAATTTCGATACGGTACAGAAAAAAAATGTTTTGGAAATGCAAAAGTAGAAAGTATAAAATATAATTGTCATATGATGGCGTTTGGCAAACTTAATTTCATGCTTTCTTTCGAATTCCTAAAATACTCAATCCTTATTTTCTTTGATTTTCTTCGGTTTTAAAACTATTGCCGCAACATTTCCAAGAATTAGAAAAAATACAATGACGACATGACCCATGAAATATATCGACTTCCAGTAACGGACGGTGGAAGAAAATCTCAACAGCAAAAAGCCCATGCAGTTGTAGTCGAAGCCCCTCATCTTGAAAAACCAGCATCCCCAGTCGAACGCGTCCTGCATCTTGGGAGATGCATTGTTGCGGAATCCCTTGATCATGGCCTCCTCCGCCATCAAGATGGGAGGTACGGTGAGGAAGCTGAGGTAGTACCCGGGGTGGATCCCGTGCCAGAAGGCGCTAACTGACATGGTCACAGCAACTCTGTGAAATAAAATATTTCAGCGAAAATATATAATCTAAAAAATAATAAGTTGAGGTAATGAGGGATAAAGTAATTTATGCATAAGTGTTGATGGCAGTGAGAAAAATAAAGATCTGATGAGTTACAAACATAACTCTCAGGGGGGGGGGGGGGGGCGGTTAGAATTTGAAATAAAACATTAAATGTGTTAAAGCAAAATGAATAATAAGAAAATTAAAAAACATTGAGGTAATGAGTGATAAAGCAATAAGTGATGGCGATAGTGAAAAAATAATCAGATCTGATGAACTACAGCAACGTTGTCGGGGATAGAATGTGAAATAAAACATTTAATTCGTTAAGCAAAAAGAACATGAATCAAAAACAATACACAACAACACAAAAAAATGAGATAAAAAAACCGAACAAACTTGACAAAAATATTGAGGCAGTGACATTGACAAAGAAATGGATGCATTAATGATGATGGAAGTGAAAACCCCCCAAAAAACTGATTAATTCTTGATTAATTTATTTCAACTTCAGTCTGAATTATTTGTGTTTGTTTGTTGCGTTACTAAATTCCAAAACTTTAAAAAATTTTCTCTTTAAAATAATGTAACAATAATTTTATTTACTCAAGGTTGCTGATACGACAATTCATTCACATCAGGTTGCTACTTTGCTACTTTGCTACTTTAATTCACTTACCTGTAAGCTTTCAAAAACGGTGGAACACGATGATAGATATACTGAGCAAGCCAGTACTGGACTGTCATGTTCCAGCTGCGCATTCCCTCTTTGGTGCGTGGCGCCAGCTCGCACCCGTAGATATTAATGTTATGGACTGTTTCAAAGTCACGGACAACACCATTGGCATCGTCCTCTTCTTTCTTGAGTCTGCGTGTTACGAATTTTAGAAGTTTATTAAATGGTGACGAACAGAATAGTATCATTATTAAATCATTGATTAAAAAAATGTTTGTTATAAAATATCCCCAACCCTGGACAGTTTGTATACACTACACTGCATGTATGATTCTAAGGCACCTTCTTAAACCATTTGGTACAACACTTTGGAAATTTGCTCAAATAGTGCTTGATTCACGCATTGATATGGAGAGTAATAATAATAACAATAATAATAATAATAATGATAATAATAATAATGATAATGATAATAATAATAATAATAATGATTATAATAATATATAACAATAATAATAATGATACAACTACTTCTACCACTACTACTACTACTACTAATCATATTAATGACAATGATAAGTATTACTCTATTGAATGAGGTGAATGTTTTTCTTATAACTTGTCAAAAATATGTATAATTAGTTGACAAAATTCACGTTGACAATCAAAAGACAAAAAAACTAACTTACTCTACATCAAGCGCCTTGTAGTCTGTTGGACCGCCGCCACATCTGGGCTTTGATTCCACAGGATAAGCGCCAAGTCCAGCCGCTACAGACATACACTCCGACATGATCCACGCCATGTAGAGACGGGTGCGGAAAATGGTGAACATTGGAACCATGTACAACAATCTATACAAGAAAGACCGTTCCAAGAACTCGTCAGTGTCTACATACTGAAATTGGAAGGAAAATAAGACAGTTACATTTCTTGTTTTCAACTCTCTAGCATGCAATAAAGGCAATTTATCCAAAACAAATTATCAAAAAATCAAGTAAAGGTTTACCTAATTAGAAATAGATGTAGGGGTACATAGGAGGAGTAGTGGCTGAGCGGTTAAGACATTGCACTAATCATGCAGATGGCAGAGGGACCAAGTCTAGCTTTTGGCATTGTGTTTTTTCCTTGGACAAGAAAATCAACTCCTAATGCCAGCATTACAGCTGTGCTACTGTATATTGCTTAGAGCGTGGTGATGATGGTGAATAAATGCTGTATAAATGTATATCATCATTATTATTATCATTATCATCATCATTATTATTATCATTATTATCATCATTATTATTATTATTATTATTGTCATTATCATCATCATCATTATTATTATTATTATTATCATTATTATCACTATTATTATTATTATTATTATGTTAATATTATTATTATATATCCAACCACAAATCTTATCTCAAAGTGACACAAGGACAAGTAGAAGCTAAAAATCTGAATAAAAGGAATGCAAAAAAAAAAAAAAAAAAAAGATAATGGTGGAGCTTTAGTTGTAAAATAACCATTTTATTTGTTTTACACATGAAGCTATACCATATCATCTTTTTTTATTTCATTCCTTTAAGGTGAATAAGTTGACAATGACCTAACCCACCTGTATGCTAAAAAAGTAAGAAAAGACCAGGAATGAGATGGCAATAAGAGGAATGTTTTTGGCTCTCTCCATGATTGGCCCCCTGATGTTCAATTGCACGTTGCTCGGCATGTTTAGCCAGTCGGTATAAGTCCTGAACTTATAATATGGCCCTGAAACAAAGAGAGAAGTTCCGTTCTTAAATTCAATTTGTTTTTCATTCAAACATTTCATTTATGGGGATGAACATTATTTTCTTTTTCAATTTTTATAAAATAAAACATTGAACAAAACTATGAACCAAAGTCACAAAGAGATTCATATGTTACAAGACAAATGAAATAATAATATATATATATATAGGGTTTTCATAAACACAGATTAGCTGTTGTGGATTAAGCATCATTAAGACAAAACACGTTTTAAAGAAAGTTAAAAACTATTATTAAAAAACAAAACAATACTGAATCACTGTTTCATAAATCATTTCACCACAAACCTGTAAATAAACCAATGTAGCAATACGCATAGCAAACAATGTCGAGAGGTTTGACTTGAATATCACAGTATTTTGCTTTAAGCTCTGCAGCCTGTTTATCATCGTCCTCTTTTTCTGACTTCGATGTGCTTCTTTCTGTGCAGTCCTGCACTTCAAATGCCATTCCAATCATCTGAAATAAGATTTTCATAATCAAGAATAACGCCGGGGGGGGGGGGGGACACAAAAATAATAGACAAAATGGTTTACAAGTCTGTTAGTTGTAAAAACATTAAACAAAATTTAAAAAAAAAAAATAAAAAAAAAATATATATATATATAAAAATAACATAATTGACTATACATCAGTTGTAACATTGAAATTAAAAAAAAAAAATACAAATTTTACCAATAAACATTTCAAACACACACAGGTAGATAGAGAGAGATAGAGAGAGGGAGAGAGAGAGAAGAGAGAGAGAGAGAGAGAGAGAGAAGAGAGAGAGAGAGAGAGAGAGAGAGAGAGAGAGAGAGAGAGAGAGATAGGGAGAAGGATAGTCTTTAATAAAAAAGTGCTCCAGACAATTGTGATATTCATGATACACAGAAACCGCTCATTGAAAAAAATGCAACGTAAAATGAGTCATACATCTACTCATACCTTCAATGTTAAAAACAACTGTGCTGCATTAGTTACTGGAGATGGTGCAGGAAGGCCCAGCCAGTGAATTGTGCGGAACACCACCAGGTAGCCAAAGTTGAAGATTAAGCTTTTTGCTGCTAATCTGAAATATTCAAAATTTCGAAGAAAAAAAAATATAACCAATCAAAATATATGAATGATACAGTGAGGTCTTCAATACTGTGGATGGGAAATGTTTTGTGAAAAGTAAAAATAATAAAAAGATGGATGAGAGAGAAGTGTGGCTACTTGATAAAGTCTTACATGCAACACAATCTTCGACTTTGAATTCATGAAACCACCCTGGTGGATAGCTGAACGGTTGACAGGATGGGATGCTTGCTTCGCTTGTTCCTGAGTTCCAATCGTGACCTTTGCTAACGATTCTATTGCACACTTCACGTCCACCTTGTGAGTTCACCTGTCATTGGCATTAATTGCTCACTATCACACATTATTCTAGCATAATTTCATAGGCTAGGAGTAACAATATATATGAACTCGAAACACACACAACATTACCATTCTTATTGCCTGTTGTTATTATCATAATGAACAAAGCTCGATCCCTATTCATCATGCCTGCAGAGAACTGCTTTGTTGATGGTACAGTGAATCCTCCGTTACTGTTTCCTGCTATATATACTGCCATTCCCGCTTATTGTCTGCTTTTTGCCATAGATCAAACAGCACACACATAAAATCTGTGTTTTGACCCGTTATATTGAGCAAATATATACCTACCACCCACAATCGGCCAACTACTTCAAACTACTTGATTACTTTTAAACTCAATAATCAATAAGTTCAAGCAGAGTACACACATGATGAATGTGTAGTGGACCGTGTCTCACTTCACGATGTATGTATACTATAATTATAATCTACTTCCACGTCAATGTATTGACAATTCTCTTGATTGAGGTTTCTTGTTTAAAATAGGCTTTACTTCAACAGTTCCTAAGTTGGTCATATAGATTAATATAGGGTCTCTTTACTTAACTTTCTTTTTTTAGGATTTTAATATTAGGTTTATAATTGATACAAATACAAGTACTCATACTCATAACATTATACATCATCATACACACTTGTAGTGTGTATGAGTATGTATGATGTTAATGTTAATGTTATTATGAGTATTAGTATTAATTAGTATTATATATTATTATTATCATAATAATACTCAAATAGTAATAGTATGAGTATGAGTATGAGTATGATGATTATGAGTTAAATGAGTAAGAAGAGACTGTCTCGACTATCAGAAGAAGTGAACAATGATTTGTGTAAAATTTATCATACTTGTGTTCCTTAGATGGTGGAGTTATCATCATCAAAACACAATTCCCAGCAACAGTGATGAAAAGGTGGACAATATGATAGCCACATGAAAACATCAACAGTCCAACTCCGAGCAGTGTTGAGATCCTTTTCAGACTTGGTGAATTCAAGTGGGTTCGGAATAAAGGTCCAAAGCCAACGGAAAGGATCATGATAGTGGCGTACATAAAATCATCTGACACCGCCATGGTGAACAGATGAAGTGTGAAACGATGCTAGAGAATAAACAGAACCCAAATAGAGGGCGGAGGATAGGGTGTACCAAAGGAAAACGAAACTGCAGATACACAAGAAGAAAAGGAGGAACAAGTGGAACTCCGGAAATGGAGCGTGGGAGGAACCTGTCAGGGGAAGTAATTACGATCAAGAGGATAATAAATAAGATGATAAACACCACCCTCGGAAAATTCTCAAATTATGATCACTTGATTTGTATACACATATATATAGTTATAGGCTATCATTGAAGTGGCACCGATATTTGGCCTTCCTTTACATGTTTTACCTCTTTTAAAGGCTTTCTCAAAATGGACGACATTGCTGAACTCAAGCATAATATTGACAAGAAATTAGACAAGGTGAGTGTCTAGGACTAGGGTCTAGATTTTTCGACGATGCCTCCCTCCAACTCCAACTCTAACTCAGACCTAATTCTCTAACTCTATCTACTCTATACTCTAAAGACTTAGGGACTGCACTGTCACGTAAGCTCAAATTCACAAATTAAAATTGGCACAAACTTTAAGAAGTATTTCAAAACTAAAACACATTCCACTGCCCAGGTGAAGGCGAAGGGGAAGTGAGGTGTTTCCTGCTTTTTGAAAATATTGATTTAGATTTATATTTATAATAAAGTATTAGTCTGTGTGTGGGGTTGCAACCTGTATCCCAATCAGACTGCCCACTATTCATTATTTTTGTTTACTTTATTTAATTATGATGTTTTTGTGTTCAGAAGATAGATCTACCTGTAAATTGTAAAGAAAACCATCAAACACAAAAACCGCCATCATGTTGTGTAGCTTTCTTTTTTATATTTGTGATAGCTAGGAATAGTAACCTGTGTGTAACTAGTAATATTAATATGTGTGAAATTAATGTCCCTTTATTATTATTATCTTACTTTTCAGGAGGAAAAGAACATAAACCTTCTTCGGCAATACTTGAATCGTTATAGTTCAAATACTACTGGAATGGTCAATATTTTAAACAGTTTTGAAGAGCGCCTTGAAAACTTGGAGAAAACTATTGTACCGGTCTACAATGAAACAGAAAATCTGCGAAGACGTCAAGAGAGTATCCTTTTAAGACATGGTTTCGTCACTGAATTGTAAAAATGTATGTTGCCGCAATGGAAAAAAGCAAAATATAATATATATACAAAAATGAAAAAGAAATTTGATTGATGTATGGAGACTGTTGCTGAAATTGAAGGAAATAAGGAAAAGTGGAAGTATAATGAGGTTTGATTGGATAAAGGTTCATGTTGGTATTGATATAATGTTTAAAAGCCAATGATGCAGATCGTAACTTACAGATGGATACAAAAATAATGCTAGAATTCCCAATCAATGTGATTGTATTGTTGTAGTTGATTCTGAATGGACAAAAAAGACAAAAAAACGCTTGATGTAAAATGTGTACTAAATTGCACCAAAGGAAGTGTATTTTATCATGAGGTAAAGGGAAGGAACCTGATAGAAACTCAGTACAATGGGTCTCTGGAATCATGCAAATAGTCACAGTTCATGTAGCTAAGGGAAGGGCAGAGTAGTAGATTATTTGGTTTATAAACATATACACTGCTCTATATAATACCAAATGTCAACAGTCCTCACTTTTATGCTCATAGTGTCATTGTTTTGTTGTAATGTATTTATCTTAGATGTATCATGCATATGTTTTTGACCTGCTACACAGGGTTTAAAAAAAATTAATTACAACTCCAAACATGAAAGTTAAAGTTTCTTGACAAGATCTCAGACATTGAGAAAACTATGCACACTTTGGACAACGTCCTCAGCTACTATCACACGGCCAAGGACGTTGAAGCCACCATCAAAGAAGGGTTAGTATTGAATTGATTTACTATACGAGGGGGTATTCTAGGAACTTTCACAACCATACATTCCTTCATAGTCAGGGATAAAACTTTTGGATCGCCCCTCATATCTTTGATATATATAAAGATAGATAGATAGATGTACATATATATTGATTGCTTAAATTATAATGTCAATGTATGGATCAAATTATAAACATCCCTTGGTTTCTGTGAATGATTCTATGAGTAATTTCCTTCAGATATAAATGCCTTTTAAGTTTCTTCAGTATTACCAATGGTGATTGGAGCACCCTGTCACTACTGCTATTAATATATATCTACCATGATATATTAGATAAGTTTAAAAACTGTTTGAATTTTTTATATCTTTGTGGGCAAAAGAACTTTTATCTTCAACTTTTTTTTCATTTACAGGCCAGCTGCATGTGACCTTGAGACCTACATGTCGTACGTGGAGAAAGTTCTCAAATCCAGGAAATATTTTGAGAGTTACAGACCTAACAGTTCCGAGCTGAAGGACATTGTAAGTTTAGGCATGTTTGTCAATAATTATAATGTTTATGAAACTGGAAGTTAGAGATATAAGGATATATTCTCTTTTGTAGGACATGTGAAAACTACATTGATTATGAATATAATTCTTAACATGTTTTTGATAATCAATTTCCTCAGGAAAGAATTTTTGAAGATGGCAAAGATGCACTGCAGCACGAATTCCGATCTCTATTGAATCGACACGGTCGTCCAGTCCCTCCTGTTGTTTTATTGGATTTGCTGAACACAGATGAAGGTCAGTTACGGAGATACAAGCGAATTGATGTATATTAAGATCATGTACAAGTGTTGATAGAATATAACTTTCATTGCTACTGCTGCTGTTGATTAGCTTCAATGATTGACAGCACACACAAAACAGCGTTGTTTTAACCATAGGCTTTTGTGAAACAACATTTGTTCCTTGTTAATTCTTGCTTGACAAAGGCCTATGGTCGAAACGACATTGTTTTGGGCTGTTAATCATTGAAGCTGATTCACATACTCTATATTTATTCACTCTGAAGCTGCCAAGGATTAATCAGTATTGCTTGAACGATCACTAAAATGAGGTCTTTTGTCCGAGTGATGTGACAGGTCGACAATTATTCTCCTGTATCCTGTCTGTGGCATTGCCTCCCTTTCCTTTCCTACATACTATTTTTCATCTGCCTCCAGAGTTACCTCCCATTGGAACAGACACAGACCTGGCAATAGACCATTTACCGGAGAGCATCATCGGTGACCTGAAGGAAATCACCAAGTGGTTGACGGAGCATGGAAGGAGTACAGACTTCATTCGATCCTACACCACGGCCAGATCAACCATGCTGAGTCGCTCTCTTGCTGGGTATGTTCATGTTGTGGATTGAAGTTCCCACTTTTTAATTATATATTAATATTACATTCCTTCTTTGTGGTTCTGTTCTCTATAGAAGTTGTCATTTAAGTACCTATATAAATAGAAGTACTAACATTTTTACATGATGAACTAAGACTATGAACGAGGGCTGCCAGAAGCTAAAAATCCAAGTAGGGGAAATCCGAAACGTTCTTCGTTCCGTTACTTGTTTTACCTTTGAAGCTATGCCATTTCCCCCTTTGTTTTTGCATACCTTCTATGGTGATTTAACAACTCATCAACTGTGTTTTGTTGTAAATGTAAAATATTATAAAACTTTGCCTTGCTTGCTAATACTACTTTGCGTTCCCGATGTTAGATGTATTTACCGCTGAAAAAGGGGACACCTGAAACCTCTGTTTATTGTAAATTGATATTTATACCTGAAGCCATTTCATTATTATGCACCATTTATTTACTACTTTGCCTTGTAAACCCTGTCAGGTTGAAGGAACACCTGAAGTCGTCCAGTGGAAGTTCCAGTACCTTTAATACCAGCCAGCTCTCATTTGGAACCCAGAACTCACCAGCAGGGGTAGGTGGTTCTTGCTTTCATATCATTTATCATTTTGTCATTTAGCTACTTCCATAAATGATCCAATGGCTTTTAATGGTGTTTGTTGGCTTCACAATGGAATGCTACTTTTCATAGTGTTGAATTTTCCTACTTACAAAAACAAGAAAAATAGAAAAGAAAGAATCCCTCTGAACCCCTCTGAACAAAGTTGCTTTTTTTCCTTTCTTGATTAATATTTTTTTTAAATTTTTATCATTATCATATTTTTTAAATTTCTTTTATTTTCAGTTTTGATTATTGAATTATTTTGTTTGTTTGTTTTTATTTAATTGATGCAGGGAGGAAAGTTTAGAGCCACAAAGGATGTCCCAGCAAGAAAGAGCATGAAGAAACTAGTGTAAGTACATTATTGTTGTGGTGTTTGGTGGACGAGTGGTCTTGCTGGTCTTGGAATCGTGAGATCCTGGGTTTGAATCCTGTCTTAAAATACTGATGTTGAGTCCTGGGGAAAGATTCTTTACCCATTTTTTCCTCCCTCGACACTCGGGTGTGAATGAGTGCCCAGCTGAATTCTTATTATTAGGCGTTTTATGTTTTTACTTTGCGACCAAAATTGGGTGCTATGCTATTTCATCTGAAGTGCTTCCTCACTGCGTGTAAATAATACTGTTGTGTCCTGTTAATTTTTTTATAAACCTGACAGGGCTAACCAATCGAGAAAGTCGGGTGTGAGATTTAAATTTTTTTTTTTATACTGCCACTTTATTGTAAAGTTTTTAGAATTTCACCCAGATTTAACAATAGTGCCTTCAAGGGTTGATAAAAAGAGGGAGCTTTGCGTAAACCTATGGGAGATGAAGCAAATATATTTATCGAATGAAATCAAGTGCAGAAAATAGCATGGAATATTTAGTCTTATTTAAAATCGATATGTTTGATCTTATTCTTGAGGTAGGCAAAAATCGTTTCAATCCCTTGAGATTGGATATGTAAAGACTTGAATTACTTAAAAAATTTATCAGTATTTTAAAAAAGATTTTCCATTCTGTACCATCTATCAAAAACCCTTTGTGTTGTCAATCGTTGAAGCTAACTTACATTATATTTTCACTCACGCAGTGGGCTCATCACCCACTCGTCTTTAATTCCTGATGCAGAGTCTTTCTAGCCATGTGTTAGGTGATGAGTGGTGTGTCCTCATTGACATTTGGATTTACTTCCAATTGTCATATGCACTCTTGACATATAACTGGCCCCTACACTGCTTTTTGCGGTATAACAGGGTCTCGATAAACAAACAAACAATTATTTTCACTCAAGTCAACATATCTTTGGCAACATATTATTACTATTATTGTATTTGCCAAAACCCTTTTCCTTGCAGCAATTTTACAAAGAAGGCGTCGTCTCTGGTCAAGCTAGAGCAGGGTCATCGCCGACAGGGTTCGTATCCCGACATCAGCAAGGAGGAGTCGTCTGATTTGGAGATGGAGGTCTATATCAATGAGCTCAGTGCTTTGCTCAGGCTGATGCAGGTATAGCAAGTCTTTGTGTCGTTGACAGTCTACTGCTGGAGTATTGAGTTGTTGTTTAGTAATTTTTTTATTATCATCATCTCCCCTTTTTTTCTTTTTTTTTTTTTCTTTTCTTTTTCTCCTCACTCTTCTTTTCCCTTCAGTCATTATTTTCTGCATTCTCATTAGCTTCATTCTTTTATTTGTATTATTTATTTACCTTACACCCTGTTCACACTTATATTTTTTTCATACCGTCATTGTTCTACCCTGTGGAATAACTCTTTACTCAAAATCTAATGTGTTGTTCAAAATTGCTTTGTTAACTGCTTGTTAAGGATTTAATTTCATCTCACTTGAAGATAGTGAAACTTTATGCCTGAGTGAAACTCTATACCTGCTTGAAGATAGTGAAACTTTATATCTGCCTGAAGATAGTGAAACTATATACCCAAAGAGAAAAGGGATTCAATTTCATATGGAAACAGTGAAACTTTATACTTGAAGATAGTGAAACTTAATACTTAAAGAGAAAATTTAAATGAATCTTTACCATGGCACATTTTTCCATCCAGAGCGAGGCCCACCTGATGAGGGGGATCATCCCCGAGAAGCATCAACGCCTTGCCTTTGGTGACATCATACAGCAGGCATTGGAGTCGGTGGTCAACGAAGGAGAGGCAAGGAGTTTCATTCTCATCATGGTTATTGTTATCAGAATTAGATTAATTAAAATTCTTTTCATACCTAGATATAGCAGTAGAAACTTATGATGATATTGTGGGTAGGAGAAACATGGGTTAAATACATGCATGTTATTTTGGGTCATGTTTGACTGGAGTGACCCATGGGTTAAATACATGCATGTTATTTTGGGTCATGTTTGACTGGAGTGACCCATCGGTTAAATACATGCATATTATTTTGGGTCATGTTTGACTGGAGTGACCCATGGGTTAAATACATGCATGTTATTTTGGGTCATGTTTGACTGGAGTGACCCATGGGTTAAATACATGCATGTTATTTTGGGTCATGTTTGACTGGGGTGACCCATTTATCTTGAAGAAAGGAATGAGGGCTGCCAGAAGCTTAAAATCAGAATAGATGGAATGCAAACAAAATGATAATGATATTACTTCAAGTGTAATAGATGGAATGCAAACAAAATGATAATGATATTACTTCAAGTGTAATAGATGGAATGCAAACAAAATGATAATGATGATATTACTTCAAGTGTAAAACAACTGATAGTTTTTTTTATTCTTAAAGCAATATCATTATCTTTTTTTTTTCCATTCCATTTATCTCGATCATTTACATAAGTCATTATTTAATTATTGTTATTAAATCAATGTTATTTTTATAATCCCTTTCAGATAAACATAAGAAAGAGGACTCCTCACCCTTCTTTGCGCCTCTTTGCTTTCTTGAAAATCTAAAAAACAAACAAACCATTTTTGATGTGAAAAAGCAGTTCTTCCCTACTTTTGTTTATTAGGAAATTTATATTTTGATTTGCATTTAGAGGTAACCAATTACTAACAGCTTGTTCTATATGTTGCCTTGACAGTGTTTGGCGTCTACTGCCCGCAAGAACGTCTCCAAACACGAATACACCGCTGTGTTGTCCATATTCCCCATCGTACAGCACTTGAGGCTGGTCAAACCAGAGTTTGATCTGATTCTTGAGGTAGGCAAAGATAGTTTCATTCACTTGAGGTTGGACACTTGAAGACTGTTATTACCTTTTTATTTATTTGTTTGCCTATGAACTCTTTCTGTACCATTTACTGATATATTGTTGGTAACAAAATAAAATCTGTTCTGTACCTTTTACAGAGATACAAACAGTTTTCTTTCGAATTTTGATCCAAATAGCTTCCTCATTAATGTTCTATAAAGCTTTCCCTACCCTGCGCTGTGGTATGAAAGGGATTATATAAGAAAGAAAGGAACTTGAATTATTAGAATCAAATGTCCAAGTAGTATGGGTGTGGCTTTAATTGAATGATTAGAATCAAATGTCCAAGTAGTATGGGTGTGGCTTTAATTGAAT